>CAKNYM010028695.1:0-16665 GCA_932195095.1 Andricus curvator | reverse complement strand
GTGTGTGTGTGTGTGTGTGTGTGTGTGTGTGTGTGTGTGTGTGTGTGAGAGAGAGAGAGAGAGAGAGAGAGAGAGAGAGAGATTGCTAATATATCTTCAGCCGTACGCTTGTATATGTATTTTTGGGATCGTTTTTAGCCTAGGTTCTGTAAGCCTATCCTTAGATTCTCTTTTCGTCTTTTGTCATAACGTGTTTCTCTGACATGCGTCGTGCATTTCACTGTATGCGGAGTTAATTCCTCAGCGGTCGGGGTGTGTGTAGTCAGACTTTTCTATTTCAGTTTCAGTAAATGAGTTATCTGAAGGATTTGGTTTTAGAATTTTGATAGATTTTCATGGCGTTGAAATTATGAGCAATAATTTACAGTCCAATTGACTGATGGGCGTTTTTGATTGGATGATTTCAGACATTTCTCGAAATACAATCATGATTTCAGTCCATATTAGATTTTCAGTGAAGATACATGCAATTTATGTTAACTCATTCCAATGTTTGGTAATGTACGGTAATTTTAGAGGTGATTTATGGTAACTTACCTTAAATTGCCCAAAATTCAATTTAGACATGTCTATAAATTTGCAGAAATTTATGGAAATTCCCGGTCATTTATTGTAATTTTACCGGTATATGGTAACTAATCATAAATTACCCAAAACTTATATGCAAAAATTTTCGGTTCTTTATGGTAATTTTATAAGTAAATATGGTTACCTTACTTTTTACTCCCTAGGGAGTAAAAAGTATAGCTTTAGCTTCGCTTCATAGGCGTCGAAAAGTGCTAAAATCATGCATGTGTCATAAAAATAATATTTTGCGTTGCTCCCGTTATTTCTATAGACTCGGCTTCGTTTACTAGTAATTCCTTGTTTTAACAGTCTAGCTTTATTAGATTAATATCGGCTCCCATGTCAACTAAAAACGATGCTTTTGTTTTATTGTAATCAGGGGATGCAAATTCTGCGGCTGGGTATTCTAAATTAAATTTTGGATCTGAATTTGTCCGTGTGTTCTCATGACGTGTACGCTTGTATGGGGCTACTAGTTCTCCGTGTTTGTCGTTGCGTCTGTACGGCGAGCGGGATATTGGTTTAAATGGTCTGTACCTGTTGAAAAAGGGGGTTGATTAATGATTTGATCCAGTGAATTATATGGATTGGGATATCCTGTAGTTTTCAACGTAGCATTTGGAAAATAAGGGTTAATTGCATACGGATACTCGCATGGAGGAATTTGATCATACGGAAAATTTTAAAATTCTTGCGTGTCTGAAATTGTATTTTGTTTTGGATCAGAAGCTTCATAGGGGTGTGTAGTGGTTGTAATACGAATATGAGGACTAGGATTATGATCGTATGAGTCTAAATAACTGGAGTGAGAATGTCTTGATTCATGATAAGGGTTTGTAGGATATTGAGAATTTAACTGCTCTCTCGCTTCCTATTCGAGCGCGACTTTTAAAGCATTATCTAAACTTGAGGGGTTGCGTGCTTCCACTAACCCCGAAATACTATCCGATAATCCACGTTAAAAGATTCAAGAGGACATTCATTCAACGGGGCTAAGATTTGCTCCTCATTGGGATATTTATCTTCGATTGCAACTTGAGCTCCTGATCTTAAAAGAATCACGCAATCAAAGAATTCACCGACGTTTTCTTCTCGTCTTATTCTAATAGTAGAAATTTCATGAATACTGTCTCGGGTCGCTCCTTTTAATCGAGCTAAAACCACTTTAAGATACTGCGTTTCACAGTTTGCCGGCACCGACGATTCTCCAAGTATTTGTTTTTACCAATTGTTGAAATTTGAACCTCTTATGGGAAATGACTCTATTATAAGGGTTCTATTTTCAAAAGGATTGGAAAACCGTTATGGAAAAGTTTTTATTGACCACGATTGGCTAAAAGCTTCGCTGTAACGTAAGTGAAGGGTCAGATCGTAAACGCGTACCTAGCAAGGGACTGCCTCCGTCATCCAGTGGTGAGGTACAGTAAATGCTAGACGAGTACTCTTCGCTCAGAGACGAGTTGAGGACTATCGTCTGTATAAATGGAAAACCAGGAAAGTTCAATGTCTATGCGCTGTATCTGGCTCTGCAATGAGATCTCGGTTGGAATTCCGAGGTTGTGACGTTAAATTCAACAATTTTATTTAATATTGGAATTTAAACTGTGCCAATTGTTGGTAATGAATTTTTTTGACAAATTAGAATTTTCGAATAGTTAATTTCAATAAAGGGTGATAATTTATTCAATTGAATCAAATTATTGTTCAAAGATGGGTCGTGCACAAAATCGCCTGCGATAACTTTAAAGAATTTTGTGTGAATGCAATTATTTTTTTGGACTTTTGTTTATTTATAAGCTGTGATAGATAATCAGACCGCATATGCACGTTGATCACTAAACAGGAGTTGCCTCCGTTGTCCAGTGGAAAAAGGCAGTAAAGGTTAGATGAATAAACTTCGACAAAAACGAATAAAAGAGTCCGTGTTTTATGAAAGGCTGTGCAGCGATAGTTTGGGCTATCACTGAATGGATAAAATTATAATAATAATCCAATGAATCGTATGGCCTGTAACGCGTTTAGCTAAAAAACGCGAAATGATATAAAAAGGGTAATATGTTGTAGCTAGTTATAGGTATACTGTGAATAGAAGTTATAATCTTGAGCGTTTGTTAAAATTTGAAAAGATTGTGATGAGTGAAGCTATTGTAAGAATTCCATCTACAGGTGATCAATTCGTAAAAGAAGAAAACTCACAATGGATTAAGACTTGTTTTTGCTAGAATGTAAAGATTTTGAATAAAAGGGAAGTTGGAAATTAATACGTAAAAATCTTGTATCTAGTTAAATTTTTGACAATTTTATGGTCAACTACAGGCAATTTTAAGTTCCACTTCTAAAATTTGTTTTAAAATTACGTTAGTTCGCGGAACGATCTAAACGCGATAGTAGAATGATGATGACGCTGTTTAAAACCCTTCGCTTGTGCAATCTTGCTACAAAGAGTACGCACAAGGTTACTTGAGGGTATTTCGTAGGATTATTAACGATGACAGAGCTTGCGAGCACGCGAAGTACACCAATGCCTATCATGCACTTCGAACTTTGCCTTGCCCCGAAGGTGACCGTGCAACGTATCTAAGAAGAACTTATACTCTCGAGTGCCAATGAAATAGCTATCTTCAAACTACACTGAAGATAAATTGTTACTTAAAGCACTGAATTTAAACGGAAGTGACAATCCCACCGCTCCCACCAAATCAGCTGTCGCGTCCCGAGCAAAAGGCGAGGGTAGTATGGAAAATTGGAAAAGAGAGAGACCAGTGTGCTGGTTATGTTAGGCTAGTAAGACCTGACTAATTATTTGTTTGTGGGTTTGTGTGTCCCTTATCAGCCATACGCGGACTGTGTAGCTTAGTAGTTTGAAACGGTTTTACGCGTCTCCACATCTATATAATAAGACGCAAGATGGAAATATCAGTTCTAGCCGCATGAATAATTAGTCGAATATATATATGTGCATATGTCACCAGGTCGGTAGGAAAAATCAATAATTCTCAGTGCGCATGACAAAGCTAGAAGGTAGGGAGACCAGCGGGACCAAGACGGGCTGTGAGGATATGGAGAGGTGGTGAGGAATTGAGAGCACACTCGTCGCAAGACCGATTAGCGGAACGGTCGATTAGATAAGCAACTCTGATTTTCTCAGGAGTGGGACTTAGGTTTACCGCAGGCCAGCGGGCTTTTCCAATTTAGGGTAACTTGAGCACCCAGGATAACGAAGTAAGTAACTTGAACGTTCCATAGGAACCAAAACAACTAAATATTTCCTCTTTTAAAGGATTGTCTAGAAAAAAATAAACTTATATGGGACTGACTCTTACTTATTGCGTGCATGGTGTGAATTTGTGCTTCCCTTTGGAAACGTTAGCCTTCCTCTACCAGGTTTTCAATCTGGGGCTCTAAGCTGACGTACCTATGGGAGACTCAGGTCTGCACTGGCACGCTCTAAGTGGGAGTCTGGAAAAACCTAGTTATCTCCTTTTGACGTCGTTAAAACGAAATCAGGAATCCTAATTTAACCCTCTACCAGGTATCTGATCTGGGGCTTGTGGAATCGGAATTCTGTGGATTAGTTTGACTAACAAAAGTTAAAACGAGAAAAAAAAGAAAAATAATTAACGAGTACTGAGAAAAAACTATGGAAAATCCTAGTCACACTCTCTACCAGGTTCTCAATCTGGGGCTTGTGTGACCTGAATTTTCATTAAGTTAGAGTATCTGCGATATACTGGTTTAATATTCATTCCGTGATCCTTGTTTGAGTCTGGAGGACCTATGGTGTGAGAAAACACCCAGAATGGTAACACAGAAGCAAATGATAATCTCAAGACGTCTCATATAAGTAGAGGAAAACTTTGAGTCCACTGCCAGGCGTGTAAACCTGAAGAATTGTGGGTCTTTTCGGTAGGAAACTAAGGTGAAATCCTATTGAAGGCATAGCACCAAGTCTTGGTAGGACGAAGCTTCAGTTATGGAAAATCCGAGGGAATAAATTTATGAAAATCCTGGATGCTCAGAACGAAAGAGGTAGGGCTTAGATTAGGCTAGACAATAAAAAAAGGAAAGAATCATTCCCTACGCGTTCCTTTCTCGGCACTCCCGTGATCCCACAATCCAAGAACAAGAATAAGAATAAGAAGAAACAAAAATTATTTTCCTTTCAAAAGCTTGCGCATAAAAGAAAGCATCGAAGTTCGTCAAGGCGAAAATGGAGTACCAATTCCCGTTCCTAGGATATCACTGTTAGTTAGTTTAAATAATAGGGTGGTAAGGGCTAATTTTAATGTTCTTCCCAAACTTGACCCAGTTTGTATAATTGCTCTCGAGTTGTTGGATAGAGTACATTAAATGCAAGTCAGAATTATAATTGTCGGCAATCCTCAATATTGCTAAGAAAATCCTGAATTGCGACATTACCATTAACTAACATTAAAATTTGCCAAATTTTGTATAAAATTTGAACGTGAGGAAAATAAGAGATAAGAAAATTTGGGTAAAATCGATAATATCGGATCTCAAGTGAACTTCGGAAAATGACATTAAATCAAAAACAAATAATAGCGCGTGTAGAATAATCGATAACGTTACAAGTTAAAGCATCTGACCGGAAATCAGTCTAGGTGGTGTTCGATGCCTACCGGAGCTAGAGGATCTTTCTTCTCTGATACATATTTGTAATATTTTATCATTAAAGAAAACATGTAATATTTATTATTGCAAAATGACTGATTGATCGAAAAAATTTAACATCTCAATTATTTAGGGCATTAATTTTTGCGTTGGCCGAAACGGTTGAGTTGACTAATTAAATCCTAGAGCACCTAATGAGGGTAAACTTCCCCGGCTTGGAGTTGGATTAAACAACTGGGGGAGGGGTGGGGGCATTAGTCATACCCCTCAGGACGACCAACTTTCAGTGCCAGAATGGAAAACTGGAAAGTAGCCCATCTCACTTATAAAGTTCTAAAAAACATAAATCCACATTTTTAAACATATATATCTTACGAGGGAGTGCCCGGTAGTGTGTTTTCTGTGTGGATTAATAATTTTTGTAAATGAAGATCATGGCTCCAAAGCAAAATTTGGAAATACCTAGGACCAAATATTTAACTTATTATTCATTAAAATGCTTTCATATCATGGTCCTGAAATTCGGAATGAGTTAGGCCAATATTTGTTATAAGTTTGGCTAGTCATCCCGAAATTTCAGGATGACTAGTCTAGACGTAGCCTACTTGAAAGGATATTTTCTGAAAATTTCAATTGTTAAATAACGAGGTGAGTACATAAAAACCGTTTAAGAACATTCTTGTCATTGGCACAAATTTTTTTCATTTTTTTGGGATTCTTTGAATTCTTTGAATAAATTATAAACTGTTTGTATTTCTTTGAAGTTTTGAATTCTGATGAAGATAAAAATTGCATGTGGTTAACTCCCCTCGAATATTTAATGTTTTGTTTTCTAATTAAATTCTAATTAAATTAAAATTTCTTATTCTTGTAAATTTTCCATTCGATATAATTCCTAATTTAATATAGTTCAAGATTTTTTTTGAAAAATCTGTCGTTTCTTCTTATAATATCTTATAGATTTTTCTATTAAGGAATAAATATTATTCAAGATTCATTGCTTAAAACTAAGTAAGACTTAACATTTTTATTTTCAATTAAATGAGACTCTAATACTTTCAGTAGAAATAGACTTATAGAAACAAAAACCACTCTATTTTCATTGAAAGTATCAGAGTCATATTTAACTGAAAATAAAAGTTTTAGATCTTACTTATTTTCAAACGATGAAACTTGAATAAGATTTATTCCTCAATAGAAAAATCTACATGATATTATAAGGACAAACATCGGGTCTTTCAAATAACATATTGAACTATATTAAACTATAACTATAACTATAACTATATTAAAATAGAAATTATATTAAATACAAAATTCAGAAGAATACAAATTAAGATTGAAATCTGCAGAACAATTAGGCGACATATTGTGACAAAATATTGGTTTAATTTAAACAACCGTTGTTATGCGTAACTGAAATTTTTCGAAATCGATAGACATGCAGCAAAGGTATATAATATCTTTGCATACACTTTGGTTATTCGCGCTAAAACAATGTTTAAAAAATTTCTTGTTTGCAGAACCGTTATTTTCTAAGAGATAATTCCTATTTAAATCACCCTCGTTTTCCAGTGACCAAAATGCACTAGGAAAAAAATCGCCAATAACTCGGAATCAAAATTGGATATACAGGGAATTTTCTAATTTTTAATTTTGGTATTTAATGAGATAAGATAAATAAGAATTTGTGGTTTAAAAAATGTTTGTATAATACATTTTTTGGAAAATAAGTACAGTGGGAAAATCGACAAGATCCAGGAGTCGAAATTATAACATTACCGAATTAAAAAATTCCCGACATAAAATTACCTAATTATAAAATATCTGAACTAGAATATTCCTTAATTATAAAATTGTAGAATTTTAATCATTAAAAAAATTGTTTCTCAATAAATATTATTTATTTATTAAAAATACGATAATAAAATATTTTTCTATCAAAGAAATTTTTGTTTAATATTTAAATTTTTATTGAATTATGGTTTGAAGTTAAAATAAAAATCTTATAAACAAGTTAATGTAAAAACAAGAGCACCTCAAACAGAAAAAAAATTTCATCCTAAATTTTCTTCGAACCTAACAATATTTTCCAAACAAACTTTGCAGGATTCAAATCAGCACGAATTTATCTCGATATTTGTTACGGACCCAGTATTCTGTTTAACCTTTAGAATTTTTCAATTTAATAATAAAAATTATGTCTTGAATGTAACGGGTAAGAAATCCTAAGTCTCACGTTGAACATTTGGATAGGAGAATACCAAACTGCAGAGTACCGTTTAAGTACTCCTTTTTATTTATAGGGTCGTTTTTCACTTCTTTCATACTGAAAAATGTTGTACCTTATTGGGAAAAGGATTAAAATCAATGGTAGAGATCTCAGATCATTTTTAATATTTCAACTCCGAGACTTTTAATTTATGTAAAACGTGTATTCCAAAACTAGAAAACCTTTCTGATCAATTGCCTACAATTTGGGCTTACTAATGGTACTTGCTCAACGCTCATAATTTTGCATGTATAAGATATCAAAATTAAAATTGAATCGACACATTTTAACCTTACCTTGTAGTTGTAATCCTAGTCCTACTTCTACCGATTAGGAAGAATTTTCTGCTCCTCTTAATAGGGCTAAATTTGATATTTATATATCACCGTTGCTTGGTAGAGCAACTCTACCTAGTTTTCCCAATCGTTTTGAGATTCGATTTTGAAAACTAATTCTCCTCCGCCTAAATAACCGTCGTTGACAATTTTCCTCTGGCCCCGTTTAAAATATATATATATATATAGCTAAAAGTTTGTCATAAGGACAACCGCAGGATTTCGCTGGGAGCGGGTGCTAATCTGAAAAATTGCACCCGCTCCCAGCGAAATCGCGGTAAAACTTCAGCTATAACCACGCCTCACGACCGTGAGATAGGTGGCTACAGTCTGCGACGAATTCAATACGACGATCCGGAAAAATTCTCGTGCACCCTGAAGACACGGAGCGATCCAAGGACGACCGCCTTCTGCCTTTTTCTCCGCAAGTGTCTGAGCATTTTGTTGACACACAGGGATGCTTTTCAGGCTATTAACCAGTGAAACCTTGGCACCTCCAAGAGCGCCGATGATTAAGACCATCAGCTTAACAGAATATTCCGGGTATAACCGTCGCAACTCCCTTATAAGATTTTTATTCCTCTCTTTCTTTTCTTTATCGTTGGCTATGACGCTTTTGTCAGCTGGTGCCGAAAATTCGATAACGAACATGATTCGTTTCTCGAAGTCAAGGAGAACTATGTCAGGCCTCGAGTGCGCAACAGAAACAATTGTCGAGAATATGAAGTTCCAGTATATGCGGCACTTCTCATTTTCGACTATTGACTCTATTTCCCTAGGAGCGTTTAGCGGAGCGGTATTTGGGCTAATGCCGTAAGAGTGACAGAAATGGTAATAAAGCACTCTCAGTGCCGCATTGTGCCTTTGGATGTAGGTCGTACCTGCATGAGTCGGAAAACTAGATAGTATGTGTCCTAGATGCTCGGGGTGTGCATGACACGCTCTGCAGCTATCATCGGGAATATCTTGGCTCAAAATGTGGCGACGGTATGCTAGAGTGGAAATGACACCGTCTTGGTATGCCATAATTAAACCCTGTGTGCCCGACTTCAATCCGACTGATTTAAGGAAAGCATACGTTAGCTCATACGACATCGACGGATTTTCCACATTTCTGTGGAAGATGCCGTGCATCCTCTTTTCGAGGAGCTGTTCGCGGAAGTTTTTCTCCTCTGCTTTCTTAATCTGGGCCTTCAGAAGTGAGTATTCAAGATGGATAAGATTTGATGGATTTTGCTCAACCCTGATATTGAAGTCAGGGCCAAGTGTTTCAGCAGCCTCCTCCGCTGCTTTGTACAGAAACGCCCCTTTGCCCACTTCTTCGCGTTTCCTAACCATTTTAAGAAGAGGGTCTTGTCCATTTGCGACTATATGTGCTGTACCCAGAATAATCCTGTTGTGAAGCAATACAAGATTCAGTATTCCGCAACCACCTAGGTGGCGTGAGATGTAAAATCGCGGAACAGAAGACTTAAGGTGCATGCTTTTGTTCATGTGCAAAACCTTTCGCGTCCGATATCAAGGGATCTGAGCTCGTCCTTCGTCCATGGAACCACTCGAAATGGATAGAGTACTACCGAGACGGCAAGCATGTTCGTTGCAGATACTTTGTTCCTCGCCGACAGTTCGAAAGACCAAATCTGCCGCATGAGACGTTTGAATCTGCTTCTGAAAGTATCCTTTATAGATGTCACGTCCTGAATGCAGCTCTGTGGCACGCCCAGGTATGTACAGGTCTCTCCAGCGCTAAGGTGTATAACGCTTTTGTCGACGAGCTCAGGGTCTTCGGGGATGCCATTAAGTTTTCCATTCTTCAAATTAACCTTGGCGCATTTCTTTCACCCGAACTCCATTCCAATCTCTTGAGTGTACTCTTTGATACTGTCTAGAGCTAAATGTAGTTTCTCTTGATGTCTAGCATAGATCCTGAGATCATCATTGTAAAATACATGAGTGACCTTATGCTTTCGATCTCCAGGTTTGCGGCAGAGGTACCCTTCGGAATGGCGAAGTGCGAGATATAGTGGCAATAATATGAGGCAAAAGAGGAGAGGGCTCATGGTGTCGCCCTGAAACACACGTTTCTGAAAGGTGACACTGTTAGTGATTACACGATATTTTCCAGATGAGATAGTAAATCTGGTTTTCTAAAGCGGCATTATTCCTTCTATGCACCTCACGATGTGTGGATGAATCTTTAAGCTTTCCAACAGACAGATGATAAGTCTATGGGAGGTTGAATCGAAAGCTTTCCGGTAATCAATCCATGCCATCGATAGGAATCGCTGATAAGATGCTTCGTCTCTACAAACACATCTATCGATGAGCAGGTTCTCCCGACATCCTGCTACGCCTTTCTTCGAGCCACGTTGTTCATACATCTCTCGCCACACAGGTCCAATTGTACGAACAATCTTATCATTTAGGATACCTGTGAAGATCTTATACAGTGTGTTCAGACAAGTTGTTGGCCTGTAATTCTTAGGGTAGCTGAGTTGCCCGTTTTCGGCAGGAGCACTGTGCGCCCTTCCACCAACCACTCCGGAATAGGCTATCCCAACTTGCGATATGAGGTGAAAATTCGGGCCAGATGCTGGTGGGTTAAAGGAAAATTCTCCCACCAGAAGGTCTCGATACCATCTGGACCCGGAGCGGAATAGTTCTTCATGCCTCTCAATACGTTTTTCACCTCCTCGGTAATGATAGGTGGGCATTCCTCCTCAGCTGTTATGAGGGCATTGTACAGCTCTTCGAAGCTATTTATGTTCTTTGAGCCTTCTTCAAGTGGTTATTGGACTTCGTAGACTTCTCTCCAAAATGCTGCGACCTCCTCTGGTTTGGGCGGATGGTCGACAGTAACTGGAGGGTCTTGACAGAGTCGAGATGGGTCAGACAAAAACTGTTGATTTTCGCTGACCCACCTTTCCCTCCGCTCTAGAGTCCTCCTAGCGTTAGATATCACCCATATTCTGTCAACAATATGCTACCTGATGGTCAGTAGCCTTGACTTGTTGATTGTGTGATGACGGATCCATAGTTCGCGCGCGAAATGTCGAACCTTGACCTGAATGTTGATGTTTCTCCGTGTCTGGAAGCATCGTTCTTCCTCTATTGAGTGCCTGTTCGCGGTTGGCCTCGGGGTCGCCTCTCTTTCTCTGCTGCCAGCTTGTTTTGGCTGCGGTTGAGTAGGCGATTCGCTTATATAACCCCTTTTCCGGAGTTCCTTGGCACGGTTTGGCAGACGTTTATGCGAAAAATGCGAGAGCTCCGGGTGTTTCTTGCACCACAGAGCATGCAGTCGCGCCATGTAACCTTTTTGTTCAGGGGCCATACTGGTATCATAGCACTCCAGCAGGTCGACCCTGAGTCGATCCGTCTACCCAAAAGTATTGAGATTCCGCCGGTCCATCACATTGGCTCCATCTTGATTGGCTCCCCCAACTCTAGGGTAGTCGGCATTGTTGTCCCACCCATTGTCGGGAGCCCTGCGCATTTGATTGTTTTGAACCGCACTTGCTACTTACTATGTATATATATATATATATATATATATATATATATATATATATATATATATATTCGGTATTCGGTATTTCTTGGGAATCGAACCGAAGGACCTATGACAAAGCCACCGTACGCGTCCTAGGGTTGCGGATAGAGGGTCCCTGTACCAAGGGTTTCTGCTGAATATGCTTACAGTAATTAATAAGCAGTCGCGGACAATTGTCCAGTGATGGTCCCGAAGGAATAACTCATAAGCGAATGCGTACAGCCGTGCCGAAAGCTGAATGACACCTGGTTGAGGTGTCTTAAACGGTGACTCTGGGATACCGGGCGACCTCTCAGAGTATCAGCCTTATCCTTGCACGCGGCATGCTCTGTGGTGCGAGAAACACCAGAGCTCTTGGTTTTTTAGCAAAAACGACTGCGAAACCGTATCGAGGATCTCCGGAAAAGAGGTTATATAAGCGGAGCTCCTACACAACCGCAGTCAGAATAAGCCGGCAACAGAGAAAGAGAGGCGACACTGAGACCTGACTGAACTTGATGATGAGCTTCGTGGAGATTTTTCAGAAGAATCCGACCTCTGGACTATCAATTGTAGTGTGTACAATGCAGCGAGAACTTTGGCAGATGCATACCGTAAAACAAAACCAACGGTTGATTATAAAACCAAAAGACGAATGCATCAACTTAGCACAAAGATATGCTGGACAAGACAGTACGCTTCCCGCAATCAGTATGTGATTGACTACATAACATCAACACACAATCAACAAGTCAAGGCTACTGACCATCAGGCAGCATATTGTTGACAGAATAGGAGTACTATTTAACGCTAGAAAAAGTCCAGAGCGGCGAGAGAGGTAGGTCAGAGAAAATCAACAGTTTTTGCCTGACCCATCTCGAGTCTTCCAAGACCCTCCAGTTACTGTCGACCATCCGCCCAAACCAGAGGAGGTCGAAGCATTTTGGAGAGAAGTCTACGAAGTCCAACATCCACTTGAAGAAGGCTCAAAGAACATAAATAGCTTCAAGGAGCTGCGCAATGCCCTCATAACAGCTGACGAGAAATGCCCACCTATCACTACCGATGAGGTGAAAAACGTATTAAGAGGCATGAAGAACTATTTTGCTCCGGGACCAGATGGTATCAAGACCTTCTAGTGGAAGAAGTTTCCTTCAATTCACCAGCATCTAGCCCAAATTTTCACCTCATATCTTAAGTCGGAAGAGCCTATTCCGGGGTGGTTGGTGGAAGGGCGCACAGTGGTCCTGCCGAAGACGGAAACTTAGCTGACCCGAAGAATTACAGGCCAATAACTTGTCTGAACACAATTTATAAGATCTTCACAGCCATCCTGAATGATAGGATTGTTCGGACAATTGGACCTGCGTAGCGAGAGATGTATGAACAACGCGGCTCAAAGAAAGGCGTAGCAGGATGTCGGGAGAACTTGCTCATCGATAGATGTGTCTGTAAAGACGCAGCATCCTATCAGCGATTGCTGATATGCATCGTGAGGTGCATAGAGACATTAATGCCGCTTTGGAAAACCAGATTTACTATGTCATCTGGAAAACATCGTGTGATCACTAACAGTATCACCTTTCAGAAACGTGTGTTTCAGGGCGACACCATGAGCCCTCACCTCTTTTGCCTCACATTATTGCCACTATCTCTCGCACTTCGCTATTCGGAAGGGTATCTCTGCGGCAAACCTGGAAACCGAAAGCATAAGGTCACTCATGTATTTTACATGGATGATTTTAAGATCTCTGCTAGGAATCAAGAGAAACCACATCTAGCTCTAATACTTGTCAAAGAGTACGGTCAAGAGATTGAAACGGGGTTCGGGTTAGAGAAATGCGGCAAGGTTAATTTGAAGAAAGGAAAACTTAATGGCATCCCCGAAGACCCTGAGCTCGTCGACAAAAGCGTTATACGACACCGATACTCTCCGATGCAGATAAAAACGTCTCATCCGACGAATATGGTCTTCCGAACTGTCGGCCAGGAACAAAGTATGTGCAACGAACATGCTTGCCGTCCCCGTAGTACTCTATTCATTTGGAGTAGTTCCATGGACGAAGAACGAGCTCAGATCCCTTGATATCGAGTCCCGAAAGGTTATGCACATGGACAAAAGCATGCACCTTAAGTCTTCTGTTCCACGACTTTACATCTCACGCCGTCAAGGTGGTCGCGGAATACTGAGTCTTGAATGTCTTCACAACAGGATTATTCTGAGTACAGCACGGCAAAGGGAAAAGGGGCGCTTTTGTACAAAGCAGCGGAGGAGCCTGCTGAAACACTCGGCCTTGAC
Organism: Andricus curvator; assembly: GCA_932195095.1. Lineage (NCBI taxonomy): Eukaryota > Metazoa > Arthropoda > Insecta > Hymenoptera > Cynipidae > Andricus > Andricus curvator. The sequence continues at coordinate 3,031 of CAKNYM010028695.1, read as the reverse complement.
TTAAATATTAGGGGTGAGCAAAATGTATCAAATCTTATCCAACTTGAATACTCACTCCTGAAGGCCCGGATTAAGAAAGCACAGGAGAAAAACTTCCACGAACAGCTCCTCGACAAGAGGAGTCACGGCATCTTCCACAGAAATGTGGAAGATCAGTCGATGTCGTATGAGCTAACGTTTGCTTTCCTCAGATCACCCGGATTGAAGTCGGGCACGGAGGGCTTCATTTTGAGCCAAGACATTCCCGATGATAGTTGCAGAGCGTTTCATGCACACCCCGAGCATCTAGGACACATACTATCTAGTTGTCCAACTCATGCGGGAACGACCTACATCCAAAGGCACAATGCGGCACTAAGAGTGCTTTATTACCATGTCTGTCACTCTTAGGGCATTAGCCCAAATACCTCTCCGCTAAACGCTCCTAGAGAAATAGAGTCAATTGTCGAAAATGAGAGGTGCCGCATATACTGGAACTTCATATTCTCGACAATTGTTTCTGTTGCGCACTCGAGGCCTGACATAGTTCTCCTTTACTTCGAGAAACGAACCATGTTCGTTATCGAATTTTCAGCACCAGCTGACAAAAACGTCACAGCCAAGGAGAAAGAAAAGAAAGAGAGGTATAAAGACCTTATAAGGGAGTTGCGACGGTTATACCCGGAATATTCTGTTTAACTAATCGTCTTGATCATCGGCGCTCTTGGAAGTGCCAAGGTTTCACTGGTTAATAGCCTGAAAAGCATCCCTGCGTGTCAAAAAAATGCTGAGACACTTGCGGGAAAAATGCAGAAGGCGGTCGTCCTTGGGTCGCTCCGTGTCCTCAGGGTGCACGAGACTTTTGCCGGACCATCGTATTGAGTTCGTCGCAGACTGTAACCACCTATCTCACGGTCGTGAGACGTGGTTACAGCTGAAATTTTACCGCGATTTCGCTGGGAGCGGGTGCAATTTTTCAGATTAGCACCCGCTCCCGGCGAAATCGTGCGGTTGTCCTTATGACAAACTTTTAACTATATATATGTCGTAGCCCAGTAGCCGACCCAGTCGGTTAGCCGACTAGCTGGCTAGTCGGCTAATAAACGCTGAGTAGCCGACTGTATAGCTACACCTGCTCACGTTGGCCGCTCGTCGCATAACCAGCGGCCAGTCGTCTATTGGACTAGAGCGTTTCAGCCCAGTAGACGACTATATTGACCGTTAAAGCACGGTCTGAGTCCAGTCTCTTATGCTCTATAGAATATATTTCTCCCACCCTACTAATTCCAAATTTGAGTTGATGTTGCATGCCATTAGTGTCTTCAGATCACAGTGCGTGTTCTATAGTTGAGTGAGCATCATCTGTTTGAAAGTGTGAGTTTAAAAATGAACGAAAGTATCGTAAATCGCGTTGAATTTGAGGAAAAGTTTCGAGAGTTTTACAATAAACAAAATAGCAACCGATCTGTGTGGGACAAAGCACAACTGCAAAACGTAGTTAAAACTTTACGAGATTTTGAAGGAGTGGATTCACGAAAAAGTTCGTCTTACTATCACTACTGCAAACTTTATGAACTTGTCAAATCGGGAGTGAATTTCGCGTAATTTTAAAACGAAAAAATGAAAGTGATCTTTTAATATACGTAATTGCAGTTGAAGATTATTTCGAAAAATTATAGGAAGCATATGTTCAAAGAAAATTAATGTGAAACGAAACGTTGCGCTTGTTTTAAAGCTGGTGTATTATGCAATTCGCGTTGTCATAGGAGTTCATCTTGTTGTAACAAATGAACATAAATAAAACGAAATACTTCAAGAAAATAATTTTTTTTTATCTTTCATTTTTCAAAGTTCAAATTTTATGTCGGCTTTAGGGTAAATCTAACTAAAAATTGCCCTGAACTTTTATGACTACTTGAGGGCAACTTGTATGATAATTGTATTATATTATTATATTTTATTATTATTTTATTACCAACAGCCATACCACGCTGAAAAAACCAGTTCTCGTCAGATCACTGAAGTTAAGCAGCGTTGGGCGCGGTTAGTACTTGGATGGGTGACCATTCGAGAAAACTGAGTGCTGTTGGCACATCGTGGGTGTGGTGGGCCCACATTGGTAGTAAATATCCACCTAGAAACACTACTCGAATCGGGTAGTGTCACGCCTACCCTGAAAGGGAAATGGCTTAATGGTATACATACATATTATGCATTATTATAAGGTTATATAATTATAATATTATAATATTAATAAACATCAACTCAGATCAATAATAATATAAATAATAAGTCAATTATTTATTATATTAATATTATATCATATATTATTAGAATATTATTAAACATCAACTCAAATCAATATTTATTAAATCAATTGTATTATTATTAGTATATGATACATTATTCTAATATTATAATATATAATATTAGTATACACTAGTCTACACTAATTATATAATAATGACTAAGATTTCTTCATTTTTAATGTAGGAAATTAAACTTCGTCTACTCAAAAATAGAATTAAAGTTCGATTTTGAACTATAAAGAATTGTCAGTATAACAATTTTATCAGGTCTTGAATAAAAAAGCACTGAAAAAAAGACGCAATATTCTTTTCTACTTTTCCTTGCCCATTTCAAGAATCTGAGAATTTTTATTTAAGATTTTCTTACTAACAAACTTCATGTCCCAACACTATATAAATTAAATTATGAATGGGTTAAAATTTCTAGTGAGAACTCGTTTTATTATTTTTTACACAAAGTATTGCATGATAAACAAATGATAAATCTCAATTCTTAAAATATGTGATGAATCGTTCGCATAGTAGTCTACTGGGCTGAAACGCTCTAGTCCAATAGACGACTGGCCGCTGGTCATGCGTCGAGCGGCCAACGTGAGCAGGTGCAGGTATACAGTCGGCTACTCAGCGTTTATTAGCCGACTAGCCAGCTAGTCGGCTAACCGACTGGGTCGGCTACTGGGCTACGACATATATATATGTGTGTGTGTGTGTGTGTGTGTGTGTGTGTGTGTGTGTGTGTGTGT
>CAKNYM010028694.1:0-14188 GCA_932195095.1 Andricus curvator | reverse complement strand
ACTGTCAATCGATCCCAATCGGGTCCAATAATTTTTTTGTAGAAGGGCTATAACAAAAAATATTACTCGACGCGACTTGTCAAGGCGCATCTTTTTTCTATTAGCCATTTTTTTTTGCAAAATAACTAGTTTTGAAAATAAAAAATGAAAACTAATTTTTCTTCGCCCGAATGAACGCAATAAAATCAACGTTTAATAAAACTTAAACTGCGGTTTCTCGGAAACTAATTGACTAAATCACTTGAAATTCAAACTGGAAGTTCATGACTCTTTACAGAAGCCAATGCCATGAATAAAAATATCGTAGCGATCTATGGTTTAATATTTTCGATCGATCGATCCGGAAAACCGCGTTTTTCACATTTCACGTAGCGAGGAAGTTTTTCATTTCACGAGTCTCGCCAAAAAGAAACATATCTCCATGGTCGTCAACATTTGGCCAAGATTTAGGCAAAATTTGACATCGATCCGATGAAAATTGTAATAGCTACTGATTTTTAAAGAAAAGCTTCAGCGCACGAGGCCGGAGAATCCAGGCGCTTGCGGCATTTGCCTAACGTGAAAGTTTTGCGGACACGTGATCTGTTAATTATAGCACATAATTATTGTTGACAATTGATTCAACGATATTTTCACCCATTTGCAAGCGTTTTGGGAACTATTATACCCGAAAATTAATTTCTGCAATCCGCAAATTGTCGATTCAAAAGTCGCTCTGGCTCGCGTGCTCCAATAAACAATTGAGAGGCGTCCACACATTTAAAAAAAATGGAAAAAAAGTACTTCCCAGATAGCACAAAAAATTCCGTGCAGATTTCATGAAACTTGCAATGTAAGGTTGGGAATATTGCATTGAAAGGTTAGGGCAAGGTTCGGTCAATCAAGAAAATGTCCGCTTGTGAGGGAATGTTGCATGGCAAGTTTCAGGACAGTTTGGAAGATTCATTTAGCTTAATTCGATGCGCAGTAGTTTTCTATGGGACCTACGGCTGCGCAGTAGTTTTTTAACCCTCCTAGTACATCACCAGACATACGTATCATGATTATTTTCAATATTTTTGAAAAAATGAGAAACCAAAAAATAATTAACATTTTTATTTATTTTTTGGTTTTTCTTTTTTTTTATAAATATGGGAAATAATCATGATACGTGTGTCTGGTGGTATACTAGGATCGTAAAAAAAAAACTACTGCGCAGCCATAGGTCCCATAGAAAACTACTGCGCACCGAATTAAGTTAAATAAATCTTCCAAACGGTCCTTAAACTTGCCATGCAACATTCCCACACAAGCGGACATTTTCTTGATTGACCGAACCTTGCCTTAACCTTTCAATGCAATATTCCCAACCTTACATTGCAAGTTTCAGCAAATCTTCACGGAATTTTTTGTGCTATCTGGGTTGCTATAAATTTTTTGTGAATTAAAGTATTGTCTCCTCTTAAGGAGTGTTTAAAGAATAATTTCCACCCACTAGCTTTTAATTTTGACACACCCAAACCTCTTTAATATTGTTCCCGGAAAATGCCCCAAAAAATGCAAAATAGCAGTTTTCTATCAAATTCATGCTAAAGACGGTATTTAAAAAAAATTTTCCAACATGAATTATTTTTAATCGATAAGTGACGAGTTTTAAAGTATATTTTAGATAATTCTAAATTTTTTAAACCATTATTATTTGTTTAAACAATGTTTTCCCCCTCTAAATCGTGAAAAGTTATTATCTTTCGGAATAAATCGTACAAAGTTGATGAATGTCAAAAGTAGTAGTTCTTGTTTAACTTATTTGGTAATTATTTAACCAATTCTCGCTTTACAGAGGGAAACATTATTTGAACAAATAAAAATTGTTTTAATAATCACCAAATATCCTTTAAAAATATATTGCTCTCAACATTCTTTAATTGTGTAATTATTCCCAGAAAATAATACATTTTTACGATTTTTGGAAGAAAAAATTGTTTAAACAACTGAACATTATTTAAATAATTACCAAATATCTTAAACAAGAACTACCACCCTTGACATTCATCAACTTTGTATAATTTATTCCGAAAGATAATAACTTTTCACGATTCACAGGAAAAAAAATTGTTCGAACAAATAATAATTACTCAAACAATTAAAATTATTTAAAATTATTCAAAATATACTTCAAAACTCGTCACTTATCGATTAAAAATAATTCATGTTGAAAAAATTTCAAAAAATACCGTCTTTAGCATGAATTTGATAGAAAACTGCTATTTTGCATTTTTTCGGACATTTTCCGGGAACAATATTAAAGAGGTTTGGGTGTGTCAAAATTAAAAGCTAGTGGGTGGAAATTATTCTTTAAATATTCCTTAAGAGGTGACAATACTTTAATTCACAAAAAACTTATAACAAGTACTTTTTTTCCATTTTTTTTTAAATGTGTGGACGCCTTTCAATTGTTTATTATCGGAGCACGCGAGCCAGGGCGACTTTTGAACCGACAATTTGCGGATTGCAGAAATGCATTTTCGGGTATAATAGTTTGCAGAACGCTTGAAAATGGGTGAAAATATCGTTGAATCAATTGTCAACAATAATTATGTGCTATAATTAACAGATCACGTGTCCGCAAAACTTTCACTTTAGGCAAATGCCGCAAGCGCCAGGATTCTCCGGCCTCGTGCGCTGACGCTTTTCTTTAAAAATCAGTAGCTCCTACCATTTTCATCGGATCGATGTTAAATCTTGCCTAAAACTTGGCCAAATGTTGAGGACCATGGAGATATGTGTCTTTTTGGCGAGACTCGTGAAATGAAAAACTTCCTCGCTACGTGAAATGTGAAAAACGTTCAACGGGGGTACTTTCCCGGTGGCGGATTGCTCGTTTACAGGCGCATAAATAAAGCAGATTTTCGATTAATAAGAAAAAGACAAAAACAAGACCATTTTTCAAAAAAAAGAGACTGTCTTGTTGGGCACTATGCCCTTGAGATTATGTGGTTCAAATATTACATCGAACAATTCATCCGTTTAGCAAGATTTATGTCAAAACGAATACATGGGCTAACAATCAAGCCTGACGAAGCGCCTTAAACCATAGATCGCTACGATATTTTTATTCATGTCATTGGCTTCTGTAAAAAGTCATGAACTTCCAGTTTGAATTTCAAGTGATTTGGTCAATTAGTTTCCGAGGAACCGCAGTTTAAGTTGTATTAAACGTTGATTTTTATTGCGTTTATTCGGGCGAAAAAAAATTAGTTTAAATTTTTTATTTTAAAAACTAATTATTTTACAAAAAAATGCCTAATAGAAAAAAGATGCGCCTTGACAAGCCGCGTCGAGTAATATTTTTGGTTACTGGAAATTTGCGATTCCCATTTTTGATCAAGTTGGACGTCATTTCGAGCGCTCGGCGACTTATATTATCCGGCCCTTCTATTATACCCACAATCTAAAATTCTAAATGAAGCTTGTTTAAGGGCACCCTATTGGAAAACCCTGTACGGGATCCCGTGACTGTTCCTGTCCGTGTTCCTTTGCTGGTACTAGGACCAGATCTAGTACAAGAAACGTTACAGGGTCAGCATAAGAAATTGAGACACGAACCTGTACACAAACATGTACAGGAACATGCAGGAAACGAGGGAACCCTTATATGTGTATGTATGTATGTGTATGTGTATACGTCCTAAGTGGCGACGAATGAACATGTAGGGGTTCCTGTAAAGAATCTAGCACGGTTTCCGCCGTATCAGCAAATTTTTAATATAATAAATTTAATGATGTGAAGGAACATAGATACATATCTTCAATACATTGCCTCTCTTTATATCCTTGCAGATTCAACTCACTAGCGAGAGAGCTAGGACGTAGGTCACCCTGGCGGATTAGTTTAAATACGTTTCCTGTATAGGATTCGGCACGAAATCCTCTACAGAATCCTGTACAGGAACCCCACTGAAACTAATCCGCCAGGGTGCTCTAGGGCTTAGCTCTCTCGCTAGTGAGTTGGATCTTCAAGGTTATAAAAATGGCAAGATATTACAGATAATTATCCATGTTCCTTCACATCATCAAAATAATGACAATAAAATTTTGCCGATACGGAGGAAACCGTGCTAGATTCTTTACAGGATCCCCTACATGTTCATTCGTGGCGCCACGAATTGTGCACTTAGGACGTGTACACGTTCCCGTAAGGGTTCTCTCGTTTCCTGAATGTTCCTGTACATGTTTGTGTACAGGTTCGTGTCTCAATTTCTTATGCTGAACCCGTAACGTTTCTTGTACGAGATCTGGTCATAGTTCTAGCAAAGAAACATGTACAGGAACAGTCACGGGATCCCGTACAGGGTTTTTCAATAGGGCATGCTCTTCGGTGATCACGTGACCAAACCAGTCCTTGGTTATGAAATTTTGTTTGGTGTTCACCATGTCCAAACGCAATGATATGTCGCTCTCAAAATTTGGAATATAGGAAATGAGACAATAAATTGCGTTTGTATATATAATTTCAGTAATAATTTTGAAAAAAATTATCCATGTAAAAAATAATGTGTAAAATTTCATAACCGAGCCTGCCCAGATAGCACAACAAATTTTGTGAAGATTTCCTGAAACTTGCAATGTAAGGTTGGGAATATTGCATTGAAAGGTTCGGGCAAGGTTCGGTCAATCAAGAAAATGTCCGCTTGTGAGGGAATGTTGCATGGCAAGTTTCAGGACAGTTTGGAGATTTATTTAACTTAATTCGGTGCGCAGTAGTTTTATATCGAACCTATGGCTGCGCAGTAGTTTTTTTGACGCTTCTAGTATGAGACTAGACACACGTATCATGATTATTTCATATATTTATAATAAAAAAAAATGAAAAAAAATAAATAAAAATTTTAATTATTTTTTTGTTTTTCATTTTTTTCGAAAATATGGGAAATAATCGTGATACATATGTCTGGTGACATACTAGGAGGGTTAAAAAACTACTGCGCAACCGTAGGTCCCATAGAAAACTACTGCGCATCGAATCAAGCTAAATGAATCTTTCAAACTGTCCTGAAACTTGCCGTGCAACATTCCCTCACAAGCGGACATTTTCTTGATTGACCGAACCTTGCCCTAACCTTTCAATGCAATATTCCTACCTTAAAATGCAAGTTTCAGGAAATCTTCACGGAATTTTTTGTGCTATCTGGGTGGTCATGTGATCTCTACTTTACCGACGTTGAAAGCTTCTTTTTTTTACTCCGCTAGAAATTGCTAAAAATGCTCCAAAAATAATGACAGGTTACGTGTGTGCAGATACTTATTTTTTGATTTGCAACAAATGTGCAAATGTTATTGTTTATATTGATTTTTGAAAATGTTTAGACGATATAGTCCAAAATTTGTGTCAATTATCAACATACGCGAATCAAAAAATCTGAAATGCATCAAACCAAACATTACCTGCAAAGTGCTCGACTCGAGTGGTAATATCCTATTTTATTAATTTATAAATAAAATTTCTTTGAAATTATAAACATATTGATGTATACAAACGTTCTTTAGTGCTTTTTATTTAATCGTTCAAATTGTAAACACGATATCTCAATCCGTGTGGACGTAGTGAGCACCAAAAAAATGAAAATAATATTACACATTTATTTTTTACATGAATAATTTTTTTCAAAATTATTACTCAAACTAAATATACAAACGCAATTTATTGTCCCATTTCCTATATTCCAAATTTTGAGAGCGATATATCATTGCGTTTGGACATGGTTAACACCAAAAAAAAAATTCATAACCGAGGACTGGTTTGGTCACGTGGTCACCGTAGAGCATGCCCTTAAAATATGTACACTCCGCGCTACCTTATACGACGAGCTCGGGACCAAGAACGTTCCCTTATACGACGGCGCAAGGGGGACCCGTCTATCCCCTTCCACCAACAATCTCACGGGGTCGTGCGCATACGCGTTGAATCCTGTCAGTTAGAGCCAGTGATGGGTAAGTAAAATACTCGTGGTAATTTACTTGGTTTTCTACGGTAATTTACCTGGTATTTTACGGTAATTTACCTGGTATTTTACGTCATCAGTTTTCTACATGATGTAAATTACGTCTTGTTCTATATATGAGGGCGCCACCTCTGAGGCGGGAAATTTAAAACTTGAATCAGACAGCCAATCAGAGGTTTTCTACATGTATTATACACATTCGAGGTATTTTACGTCAAATACCTCCTTTAGGTATTATACGTAAAAAACTTCCAGTTACGCGTAACTGCACAACCCTGGTTGATATTATTATTTTTTAATTAACAATATAGGCATTAAAAAACCCTTACGAATGCCGATACCAGAAATCCAAAAAAGTGAGATTATGCACAGTTCTACAGGTCCGCCATCTTGATACGTAATTTACTAGGTATTTTACCTGTTTTCGACGTAAAATACTTCATTTAGGTATTTTACGTCAAAAACGTCCAGTTACGCGTAACTGCACATCCCTGGTTAGAGCTGGCTGCTGCATAGCCAAGAAGCTTTGTTTGAGAATGTGAACATATTGTCAAACATGATTCGTTTTTATGTAGAAAAACGCTTTTTTTATTCGTTTTGTTTACGTTTTTCACTCGAGGTATTATGGATTCTTCTGCTGATCCAAGGAATACGGTAAGTACTCATGAAATAGTTCATCCTTTATCTACAAATCGATAAGTACATATGTACTTATCGATTTTTATTTTTTTATTTTGGCATAGTTATTACCTGATATGTGATAATTTTTGGATTAAAGCATTGACAGGTTGATTTTATTGTGCAAAATTGAAGTTTCAATTAAATAAATCACGAGGAGTGTATGAAAAATTACAAAGTTATTGCAAGTTGTCCAATTTCCAGAATTTGAACAATTTAATAAATCTGCACAATTTTCAAATGTCACAAATTTGTGATTAAAATGTAAATTAATTTACTTGCGAACTTTTTGAGTTTTACAATATTGAGAAGGTTATTAATTTCAAAACTTTGCGTAATTTCTGAATTCAACGAACATTTCCAAATTTCTGGAAATTTTCAAAATCTCCGATATTTTCAAATTTTTCATAATTTATAAAATTCTAAAAATTTACCAGGATTCATTTATTCTTCAAAAATTAAAATTTTTTTCCCAAATCTCATCATAAATTTTAATTTTTAGAAAAATTGAAACAATGACAAATTTGAAAAAATTCCAAAAATTTGCAATAAAAGTTCACAAATTTCTGAAAATTGATACTTCTAAATTTCAAAAAAATTGTGTAATTTCTGTAAATGTCGATGACTTGATAATTGATCCAAATCCAAAACTAAGATGATTATATAATTTTGATAAATCAAAATGTAATAATCTTCGACAATTTTTCAAATTGCCGGAATTATTAACATCCTTAAAGTTTTGGAAATTCTCAGAATTTTTTTCTTCGAAAAATTAAAATGTTTCGGCAAAATTTTTTATTTTACAAATCTTATACTTTTTCAATTTCAGGCCTCACAGACCAGTCTCTATATCCCCTATTGTACCCTATATTCAGTTAAGGTTCCTAACGTACCCTATTTTTAAGATTTGGTCCCTATGGTACCCTATTTGCAGCCCATAATGGAACTTTTAACAAATTTATAATAAGATCAAAGCTTCCAAGAGTCAGGAATTTAGAAAAAATAGCAAAAATCAGGGATTTTCTGTAAGATATAATTCTAAAAAATAATCAAGACTGCCACACAGTCACTATGAGTCACTTTTTTTCTCAAATTACTTTATGGTCACTTTTTTAAATGAAAAGATCACATTAGACACTTTCCTTTCAATAAAATAACTCATGGATTAATCACTATTCAATTCAGGACTATACCTATTTATGAATTGTCTTCTCTCTAAATCTGAATTAGTAGAAAACTACTAATTGGTAGTAGTTTTCTACTAATTCAAATAGTGCTGATTCGTTTACTGGTAATTAGTAAGAATCTACTAATTGAATGAGTAAGAATAACTGACTAAATGAATTAATCATTATATCTACTAAAGGAAATGTATTATTCAATTAATAAAGTCGGATTAGGCCCGATTAAAAATTTGATACATGATAGTTGAATTTTGAACTAAAAAAGATCAGTTTTCGACCAAAAATGAAATATTTAAATTTTCACTTAACAAATTAATTTTCAAGAAAAACAAATTTTGAACTCGATTTTGAACTAAAATGATGAATCTTTTACTGAAATAGATGAATTTTTAACAAAAGAGTAACTGTTAACCAAGTAGTTTTTATCTTCAATCAAAAAGATGGAATTTCCACTAAAATGATGAAAACTTAACTGGAATACTTAAATTTTTCACGGAAAAGATAAAGTTTTAAACAATAAGATTAATGTTAAAACATGAAGAATAATTTTCTACAAGAAATACGTCTTTTGAAGAAAATAGAAGCAATCTCAACTAAAAAAGACAAACTTTCAACCAAATAGTTGAATTTTCAGTTTAAAAAATTAATTTTCCAGAAAAAAAAAATTTTCAGCTAAAGTGATGAATTTTCAACTAAAATGATGAACCATTGACTTGAATAGTTGAATTTTCAACTAAAAATGATAATTTTTCAACCTATACAATTGAATGGTTAAATTTTAAAATTTGCATTATGTTAATCTAAAGAGATGAATTTTTAAGTAAAATGTTAGAATATTCGACTGGAATAATTAGATTTTCAGTTTGAAAAAAAAATTAATTTTCTGTTAAAGTAAAAACGGATTCTCAACAAAATAGCTCACTTTTCAACCAAAGAGATACATTTTTAATTAATATGATAAATCTTGAACAAAAAAAAAAAATAATTTTTAACAAAAGAGTTAGCTTTTAACTCAGTGAACAAATTTGTATTCCAAAAAAAGATGAATTACATGAGTTGAATTTTCAACTTAAAAAGATTTTTCAGTCAAGGGGGAGAGACAAAATTGCAAGCAAGCTGTTGAATTTTCAAGCAGGAAGATGAATATTTAAATTTTGAACTAACAACGATGAATTTTCAAACAAAAATATAATAGTTAAATTTTCATTTAAAAAAGTTATAAACCAAATTATCCACAGTTTAACAATAAGGTGGTTCAAAAAAGGTTTTTTTGAAGACAAAAGAGTTTTAGATTCTGTTTAAAATTTAGGTTAAATAATAATCTTTGTGCCTTAGGAAAACTAGATCTGATGATTATAAGTGCTGCCTCAAAAGTGTAAGTTTAGAACATAAAAAAGACTTTAAAATCTTCTTTGAAACAACCGGTTTATTCGTAGCAAAAATTACATGAAAATTTTCAACCCAAAAATTCGAGTTAGAAGTTTTAAAGTAATTAAAAAAATTGTTAACCATCCACGTAGATTCTAATGTATATTGAGTGAGTTTTCTGCAAGTTAGTCATGTAACATAGTCTGCTATCAATATTATGTTAAAAAAATTATGTTTACTGGAAATTATCTAACTATTTACAAAAATACCATAATTTTCAATTTTCGATAGACACCAGAAACTTTATTAAAAAATGTATATCAATATTTTTATTATATCTTCAGAGGAGGCAATGAATGATAGTGCAAATAATTTTACATTCACTTGTTGGTACGAATAATATAAATAAATAAATAAAAAAGCAATATTTTTAAGGCAGCACTTAAAAAGTTAGTAATGAAAAATCTTATTTTATTTTCTATCAAAGATTTTATTGAAATTTAAGAATTTTAAATTAGACCAAAATCAAATTCAAAATCCCATTTAACGTCCAACACTCAAGTTAATGTATAGAATTCCTGAAAATATAACAAGAATCTAACGATCAAATTTGGACAACCACCACAAAATGCTCCTATTGCAATTCCTAAAAACAAAAAAATTTGTTTCTTAGGAGATATTGTGATTTTATAATAATAAAAATAAAAAAGACGAAAGAAATAAAAAAGGGAGGGAAGGGGATTGTTGGTTGCCTTCTCATTTTTCTTTCCTCTTTCCTCTTTCCTCTTTTTTTTTTGTCCAATGAAACAAATTTTTTTGTTTTTAGGAATTGCAATAGGAGCATCTTGTGGTGGTTGTCCAAATTTGATCGTTAGATTCTTGTTTTATTTCCAGGAATTCTATACATCAAAGATTTTATACAATAATAATTTTAATATTTTCATTTCTGAGAACGCTGTTCATTCTACCTAATTTCACGAGTTCACATTTTTGCCGCATTGAAAAAATAGATGGTGTATTGAGAAAATATTAACCTTTCTTAATTCAAACTCAAAAACCAGCTGAATGCATTTTAAAAATTATTAAATTATGTTTCCTTAGCAATTCATTGCTACTCATTGAATTAGTAAGTTTTGGTACTACATACTAAGCAGATTAGTAGAAATACCCTTACTAATTCATTTGGTAACATAAATCCTACCATTTCATTTAGTGGAAAGTGATAAAATTACTAATTCAACAGTCAGATACAATGCTACTATTTGAATTAGTAAAATTTCTACTAATTCGGACTTAGAGAGTTGAATTCTTTTGAAATATTTCAGGGTATTTTTAAAGATTCCGAGAAATATTTAATAGATTTCAATAATTTGAAGGGAATTTTAAGATTTTAGTTTATTTTTAAAACTTGTAAGGCATGTTCAAGAGCTTTTAATTTGGAATATTTTGGGGAATTTTTTATTAATTTCATTAATTTGGAGGGATTTTAAAGCGTTTGAAATATTTTAGGATAAAGAATTTTCTAGAATTTCGGAAGATGTGGAACGATTTTACAGGAATGATAAGGTTTTAAGATATTTTAAAAGATTTCACGTTATTTTATAGGATTTCCGAGGATTTCAATCAATTTAAGGGATTTTATAATATTTTAGTGGATTTTAAATAATTTATTCATGGGAAGTGAGGTATTTCGTAGGTTTTTAAAGATTTGAAGAGATTTGAAATTCACCCTCAATTCTTATTAATTTATCCTAATGTCTTTGAAATTGTCTTGAATTTTACACTTAATTCAATGGACTTTTTTTTTGCATTTTTTAAAGTTTTTATTTAATTGATCCTGAGGATCAATTGATAAAATGATCAAAGGAATTGAAATATTTCAATAGTATATGATGTATAATGCATTTTCAAGATCTTGAAAGAATTTTAAAAGATTGTAAAGGATTTTAAATATTTTAGGAAATTTTAAAAGATTCCCAGAACTTTTTGATTTATTTCAATATTTGAAGGGATTTAAAAGACTTTGAAATAGTTTAGGTATTTTAAAAGATTCCAAGCCATACTCAAGAGATTTAAACAATTTCAAGGGATTTCCAAGGGTTTTAGTAATTTAAAGGGATTCAAAAAAATTTGCATGCGGTTTTAAAGAATTTCCTAGAATTTCGGAAGATATGGAAAGATTTAACAGAAGCTGTAAGGTTATAGGATATATCAAAATAGTCCAAAAGTTGTATAAGATTTCCAGGGATTCCAATGATTTTATGGGGCTTTAAGAGCTCTCAAGGTATTTTAATCAATTTTCCAGGCTTTCTGCAAATATCAAATCTCATAAAACTTCACGGGATTTTATGGCATTTTAATGGATTTCAAGGGATTTTCAAATATTTCTTGTAATTCATTTGAAATTCGACCTGAATTCGTAATAATTTATACTGTATTTTTAAAAATCATTCTGAATTCTTCTAAGTTCACATAATTTTACTCAATTCAGTAAAATTTTCAAAAGTTTTGGTTTTATTTATATTGAAGTCTTTAAGATTCACCTTAAATTCTTAGGCACTTCATCAAATTCTTTTAAATTCTCTTTAATTTTTCTAAACTCATTTTAAACTTTCTCAATTCAATGAATTTTTTCATATTTTTTAGTTGTTTTCAATTCACTTTATGGTTTTTTAATTAAGCTTGATTTTTTGATGAATTTCATCGAATTCTTATTTCCCTTACATTTCTTTAAATTTACTCAACTTTTATTGTAATCAATGGAATTTTTCCAAACTTTTTTTCCAATTCCTTTGATTTTAACTTGAATTTCTTTGTAGTCATCAGTCACTTCTTTGGTTAGAAATTAGTAGGGGTTCAAAGATTTGAAGAGATTTGAATTTTTTTAATTAACCCTGAATTCGTTTAAATTCTTTAGAATTCTCTTCAATTTTTTTAATTTACTTGAATTCTTCTAAATTTACTTAATTGTATTTAATTTAAATGATTTTTTCGATTTTCTAAAAATTTTCGTTCTATTGGGCCTAAATTCTTTTTTCCTCACCGTGAACTTTCATGAATTTCATCGAATTCTTCTCGTTTAACTTAAATTCTTCTAAATTCATTCCAATTTTACGGCAGTCAATGGAATTTTTTTGATTAAATAATTTTTTTCTATTCACTTGAATTCTTTTCAATTTAACTTGAATATGAGCGTGACAAAAGGTACCCTTTGGTCCTTATATTTTATCCCATAGGGACTGTGAGGCCTGCAATTTTTCAATTTTTTTTGAAAATTTCAAAAATATTTTCAAGAATGTACCAAATTTGAACAAAAAATGAACATTTTTAGGGAAATTTACAGATTTATGAAGCATCTCAAAAATTCTGAATATAAATAAAATTGTAGATTTTCTGAAAATTACGATCGAATGTGTGTATTGTAGTTTTTCTTCAGTTTCTAATGAAATAATTGCATTTGCAGGTAAAAAAACGGAATTCATTAACAATTCAAGAAAAAATAACAATCATTCAAGAAATCGAAAATGGAAAGAAGAATAATCACATTTCCCAAGAGTACAATCTTGCACATTCCACAGTTTCCACAATACTGCGGAACAAAGAAACAATCAAGAAAAATTATGAATTACTGCATGAACGTGGGGGGAATATCAAAAGAAAAAGATTTAATGGGACCGAGAATGATGTCTTCGATAAAGCAGTCTATACTTGGTTTTGTCAAAAAAAATCGACTGGAGAACCAGTTTCCAGCACACTTTTGAAAGAAAAAGCGATGGATTATCACCAAACATTGAAAAAAGAAGGACAAATACCCGAGAACAGTCCAGATTTTAAAGCTAGCGATGGATGGCTTGCAAAGTTTAAAGAAAGACACGACTTACGTGCGATTCATGTCAAAGGGGAGAAAGCATCGGCAGATTTCGAAGCAAGTGCTGACTTTACAGAAACATTTCAGAATTTTATCGTAGAAAACGAGTACGCCTTGGATGATGTTTATAGTGCCGACGAATCAGGATTATTTTATAGATACTTGCCGGACCGAACACTAGTTTTACCCCGCGAAAAAGAAGTTTCTGGTCACAAACCAATGAAAGAACGGGTCACAATTCTCACTTGTGCAAACGCCACCGGAACTGACCGACTGCCTCTTCTTGTTATCGGGCGTGCTGCGAAACCTCGATGTTTCAAAAATGCACAGAAACTACCACTTCTGTACAAAGGGCAAAAAAAAGCTTGGATGGATACTGCTTTATTCTGGGATTGGTACAAAAATCTTTATGTACCACATGTAACGGAGCGCAACCCAAGTGGCAGGTACGTTAACATTGTGGTTTGATTAATTCGAAATGCAAAATAACTTTTTACATTCTCATCATAATGAGAAAGTATTGGTTTTATGTGAAAAATGACTTTCGCGGATTCCATAAAATGTCGACGTTTTGAGGCTTCCTGAGTGAAAAAAAATAGTTTTTACGTCGGTGTCTGTCTGTCGTTGTCGTCGTCGTCGTCATCTGTATATCGGATAACTTTTGAAAGACTAATCGGATTGGATTGTGCTTTGGCACACAGTTTCAGGGGGCAAAAAGAGAAGTCGAGTTCGTTAACCAGCCATTTTGGATGAAAATTCAAAAAGTTAGAGCATTTTCAAAATTTTTTTGGCCATTTTTTTCCAAATTTGAAAATTATATGTGCGGCCGCTTATAGTACTCGAAAATTTAAACAATTTATCCTTACGACTTTTTTTGATAAAAAGAAAATTGTGCGAGTTACAGCATTTTCAAAATCCCCCAAAAAAAAAACGAAAAGTAACATTTTCGGCCAAACAACGCACGATACGAAAAAAAGTCAAGATAGGAAAAGTGTTTCTTTTCGCACGTCCTACAAGATTATCATAACGACTTTTTGAATTTTCTTGAAAAATCGAAAATTCATATTTTTATTGCACAAGAAATAATGAAAAATCAAAAAAATCAATTT
>CAKNYM010028693.1:0-22203 GCA_932195095.1 Andricus curvator | reverse complement strand
TCCAAAGAAAAAACAAATTTTCAATCAAACAGCTCATTTTTCAACCAAAGAAATGAATTTTTAATTAAAACGATGGATTTTCAACTAAAAAAAAAATTAATTTTTAACAAAAGAGCTTAACTTTCAACCAAGTAATTTTATTTCAAACCTAAAAGATGAATTTTCAACTAAAATAATAAATATTTGACTGGAATACTTAAATTTTTAACCAAAAAGAAGAATTTTTAAACAAGAAGATTAACTTTCAAAGGAAAATAAGATAATTTTTTACCAACAAAAAAATCGATTTTTTAACAAAATACATGAATTTTCATCGGAATAGTTAAATTTTCAATTAAAAAGACAAATTTTTATCCAAATTGTGGAATTCCCAACTTGAAAATTTTAATTTTCAACTCAAAATGGAACAGTTAAATTTGCGTTTAAAGAAATTAATTTTCAACCAAACTGGTGAATTTTCAAATAAAATGATGAATCTTCAACTGAAATGATGAACCTTTAACTGGAATAGTTTAATTTTATGCCAAAAAGATGAATTGTCAAACATAAAGTTTAATTGTCTACAAAAATAGATGAATTTTCCACAAAGTACATACATTTTCAAACAAATAGTTTAATTATTAAATGAAAAATATCAATTTCCAACCAAATAGTTGAATTTTCATCAAAAAAAGATAAATTAATTTTTAACAAAAGTTTAACTTTTAACCCAGTAGTTGAATTTCTAACTAAAAAACGATGAATTCGCAACGAATAATGTAAAAAAAAATTCTATTATAATTCAGAAATATTTCTTCTTTGAAATTCTACTTCTACTCTGAAAACTGCTTGAAGTACTTTTATTACCTAAAATTTAGAAGAGGGAACTTTCAAATTGGGACGAATTCTGACTTGAAAGAGGGATTTTTAAAAATTCCTTTTTTCTCAATCCGAATTATAATTCCTTTAAAAAATTCCCATTCCATGTAAAACATTCCCTGTTCCAAGTGAAATTATATTTCTTGAATTTTGCTACGATCAGAAGTAAATTCCCGGTTTTTAAATTAAATTCGCGGTCATTTCCCGGTCAATAAAATTCCAGGTCGTTTCCCGGTCTTTCCCGGTCAAGTCGCCACCCTGATTACGTAACATCTCAAGGGGGAGGATTTTTAAAGAACCTTCAGAATTAAGTTTAATTTAATTTAAATATTTAAGGGATTTTAAATTATTTATAGGTACTCTTTAAACTGATTTTCAAGGAGTTTTAAGGAATTCCAAAGAATTTATAATGATTTACAAAAATTTTAAGGGATTTCAAAGAATTTTGTAGAAATCCCAAAGATTTCGAAATATTTCAAAAGATTCTAAGATATTTCAAGAAATTTTACTAGATATACATAATTTTATTGAATCTTCAAGGATTTCAAGTTTAAATGATTTATACTTTTTGAAATGGATTTTTACGATTTCCAAAGGAAAGTTTTCAAGGGATTTTAAAAAATGTTGTAGAAATTCCAAAGATTTAAAGGAATTTCCGGAATTTTATTGACTCTTCAAGGATTTCAAAAAATGTCTTAAGATGTCAAAAGATTTACAAACATTAAAGGGATTTCTAGACAATTTTGTAAAATAAATTAAATGAAACTAATTCTTAAGCATTCTTCGTGATTTCGAAATATTTTAAAGGATTCTAAGGTATTTCATGAAATTTTACTAGATTTAAAGAATTTTATTGAATCTTCAAGGATTTCATGGGATTTAAACGGGATTTTTAATAACCTTCAGAATTAAGCTAAATTTAGTTTAAATATTCAAGAGATTTGAAATGATTTATACTTTTTTGAACGGATTTTCACGAGTTCCAAATGAAAGTTTTCAAAGGATTTTGAGGGAACCCAAATAATTTCTAAAGATTTCAAAAGATTTACAAAAATTTCAAGGGATTTCAAGAATTTTAGAGAAATTCCAAAAATTTTCAAGGGATGTCTAGAAAACATCGTAAAATAAATTAAACGAAGCTAATTTTAAGGCATTCTTAGTGATTTCGAAATATATTAAAGGACTCTACAGTATTTCAAGAAATTTTACAAAATTGAAAAAATTTTATTGAATCTTTAAGAATTTCAAGGGATTTTAAAGATTTCTAGGGATTTAATCGTATTAATTAAAGAACCTTCAGAATTAAGTTTAATTTAATTTAAATATTCAAGGGATTCTAAATTATTTATACTTTTTAAACAAATTTCAAGGGATTTCAAAGAATTTTGTAGAGATTCCAAATATATTATTAGTGCTTTCGAAATATTTCAAAGGATTCTAAGGTATTTCATGAAATTTTACCAGATTTTAAGAATTTTATTGAATCTTGAAGGATTTCAAGGGATTTCAAAGATTTCTAGGGATTTAACGGGTTTTTAAGGAACCTTTCAGAATTAAAATTAATTTAATTTAAATATTCAAGGGATTTAAAATTTTTTAAATACTTTTTAAACGGATTTTCAAGGGCAAGTTTTGAAGGGTTTTTAAGGAATTTCAAAGAATTTCTCAAAATTTCTAGAGATTTACACAAATTTCAAGAAATTTCAAAGAATTTAGTAGAAATTCAAAATATTTCGAAAGGATTTCTCGAGAATTCTTTTCAAACTAAATTAAATGAAACTAATTTCAAAGCATTCTTAGTGATTTCGAAATATTTTAAAGGATTCTAAGGTATTTCAAGAAATTTTACAAGATTTAAAATTTTTTATTGAACCTTCAAGAACTTTAAGGGATTTCAAAGAATTTAGTACAAATTCCAAAGATTTCGAAGGGATTCCTAGAGAATTCTTTTCAAAATAAATTAAATGAAACTAATTTTAAAGCCTTCTCAGTGATTTCGAAATACTTTAAAGGATTCTAAAGTATTTCAAGAAATTTGACAATATTTAAAGAATTTTATTGAATCTTCAAGGATTTCAAGGGATTTCAAAGATTATAGAAGGGATTTAAACGGGTTTTTTTAAAGAACCTTCAGAATTAAGTTTAATTTAATTTAAATATATTCGAGGGATTTTAAATTATTTATACTTTTTAAACGGATTTTCAATGGAAAACTTTTCAAGGGTTTTTAAGGAATTCCAAAGAATTTCTCAAGATTTACACAAATTTCTAGGAATTTCAAAAAAATTTGCAGAAATTCCAAATATTTTGGAAGGATTTCTAGAGAATTCATCCAAAATAAATTAAATGAAAATAATTTTAAAACATTCTGGGTGATTTCGAAATATTTTAAAGGATTCTAAGGTATTTCAAGAAATTTCACTAGATTTAAAAAAAATTGTATTGAATGTTCAAGGATTTCAAGGGATTTAAACTTTTTTTTTAAACCTTCAGAATTAAGTTTAATTTAGTTTAAATATTCAAGGGATTTTAAATTATTTATACTCTTTAAACTGATTTTCAATTGAAAATTTTCAAGGGTTTTTAAGGAATTCAAAAGAATTTCTAAAGATTTCTAAAGATTTACAAAAATTTCAAGGGATTTCAAAGAATTTTGTAGAAATTCCAAATATTTCGAAGGGATTTTTAGAAAACTTTTCAAAATAAATCAAATTAAACTAATTTTTAAGCATTCTTAGCGATTTTGAAATATTTTAAAGGATTCTACGGTATTTCAAGAAATTTTACAAGATTTAAACAATTTTACTGAATCTTAAAGAATTTCAAGGGATTTCAAAGAATTTCCAAATATTTCGAAAGGATTTCTCGAGAATTCTTTTCAAAATAAACTAATTTTAAAGCATTCTTAGTAATTTCAAAATATTTGGAAGGATTCTAAGGTATTTCAAGAAATTTTATAAGATTTAAAGAATTTTATTGAGTCTTCAAGGATTTCAAGGGATTTCAAAGATTCTGAGGATTTAAATGGGTTTTTTAAAAAGAATCTTCAGAATTAAGTTTAATTTAATTTAAATATTCAAGGGATTTTGAATTATGTATACTTTTTGAACGGATTTTCAAGTGAAAGTTTTCAGGGTTTTTAAGGAATTCCAAAGAATTTCTACAGATTTCGAAAGATTTACAAAAATTTCAAGGGATTGCAAAGAATTTTATAGAAATTCTAAAGATTTTAAGGGGTTTTCTAGAGAACTTTGTAAAATAAATTAAATGAAACTAATTTTAAAAGGCTTTCTTGTGATTTTGAAATATTTCAAAAGATTCTAAGGTATTTCAAGAAATTTTGCAAGATTTAAAAAATGTTATTGAATCTTCAAGGATTTCAATGGACTTTAAAAATTTCAAGGGATTTAAACAGGTTTTTTTTAAAAAACCTTCAGAATTAAGTTTAATTTAGTTTAAATATTCCAGGGATTTTAAATAATTCATACTTTTTAAAACGCATTTTTACTATTTCAAGGGATTTAAAATATTTCTAGAGATTTGAACTGTTTTTGTTAAAAAGTTTTAATCAATTAATGTAATTTTTAGGAATTTAAAGTTATATTTAGAGATCTTTATTGAATACGTTTAATTTAATAATTATGAAGCTAAAATTATAAATAAAATTATTAATTATTAATAAAATTATTTATTATTATTTCAAATGATTTCTACTTACTTTAATAGATTTTTACAATTTCCAAAAATTTCCAGGGATTTTAACGAATTTTCTATAATGAATTTCCCATAATTGTTAAAAAATTCAAGAAAAATCAATATAAGCCTATACTAATTTTCCTATAATATTTTTTCGTAATAGCACATGCAATGCCATGCAATCTGTATAAAATCTATAAAAATATATTTAAAATCTATAAAATCTATGAGATTTTTAGCAATCTCATGCAAAAAATTTCAGTCACACATATGCATCCGTAGAAATCCCTTGAAGTAAAATTTAATTTATGCCCTAAATTTAAAATCCCTTTAAATAAAAAAATGTATTTAAAAAAGTAGAAATTATTTGAAATTCCTTGGATATAAATAAAATAAAATAATTTATTAAATTTATCCATAGAAATCCGTTTAAATAAAATGCACGGGCCCAAAGCGCGGGTTTATTATTTTCTCATATAAAAAATATGAAGTATTTAAAAATCCATAACAACAAGTTTAATAATAATTTTTTTTAAAATAATTTTAGTGCTTTAAAATTGAAATTTTCTAACTATGAAAATAAAATTCTTTGTTAATTTCATAACTATTTGAAAAAAGGCAGTGACATTTTTATTTAGTTTTATTCCGGAGAAAATCGAGTTTTTTATAATTAATTTCAAAAATATTTAATTTATATATGTAGACTGAGCGACAAAATATTTTAGCTTAAAAGTTTTATTTAAATCCTTAATAGTTTAGTTTGAAATTAGTCAAATTTAAAAAAGTTAACTTAATTAAAATGGATAATTATGTAAATTAAAAAAAAAGTTTAGAATAGGGGAAAAAGGGGAAACGCAGGGGAATAGGGAAAATTCCTGTATTACGCAGAAAATAATTATCTATTAATGGAAATCAATTATCTATAATTACTAGTAGACATTCTTACCTTAAACTTTTGTGCATTAGACTGAGCGCAATGCAGTTAATTGCCTCTCGATGTTGAATCACCATGTTAAATCCGTACTGTAAAAAAACATTTTTCATTAGAAAACTACTTTTTTTTTACTTTCCACTCGAAACTTTCATTCTCTTCACATTATCATTTTTTTATTTCAAGATTCGGAAAAAATTATAAATAACTTTTAACTATGATCGATTAAAAATAAAATAAATGATCGAATTAACAAAAATTAACTTTCAACCAAAAACGGTGTATGAAAATTAATCTTTTACAAAAAAATATATAAAATTAAATATTTAAATATATTATTTAAAATATTAAATTTCTACCAAGAGAGATGAATTTTCAATCCAAAAGGCAAATGTTCATCCAAATAGTTGAATTTTCACATACAAAGGATAAATTAATAAAAAATGAAATGATTAAATTTTCATTTAAAAAAATGATATTAAAAAAAAATAATTTTCAAGAAAATATTTGAATACTCAACCGAAGTTTTCAACTAAATAGTTGTGTTTTTAACTAAAAAAGATGAAATTTCTACTAAAACAGTTGAATTTTCAACCAAAAAATATTTTTATTCAAATTTAAAAAAACGATTGAATTCAATCAAAAATACTAATTGAATTTACTAATGAATTTTCAAACCAAAATGCAAATTTTAATTTAAATAGTTGAATTTTCAAATACAAAGGATATATTTACAAAAAATGAAATAGTTAAATTTTCAGTAAAAAAAAAAAATATATTAAATCAAAAAAAAAATTCAACAAAATAGTTGAATATCCTCAACCGAAATTTTTAACTAAACAATTGTATTTTCAACCAAAAAGATGAAATTTCTAATAAGAGAGTTGAATTTTCAACTAAAAAATATTTTAATTTAAATTTTAAAAAAACAATTGAATTCAACCAAAAATACTAATTTTCAACAAAGTAGTGGAATCATTAACCAAAAAAGATTAATTTTCTACATTATGGAATTTTCAAGCCAAAAAGTTGAATTTTCAACCCAAAAAGATGAATTTTTGAACCCAGAAGATTAATTTTTTACCAAAAAAGAAGAACTTGTAATGAAATACATGAAGTTTTAACCAAATAGTTGAATGTTCAACAAAAATGTTTATTCTCATCCAAAAAGGAGAATTTTTAACCAAGAGGATTAATTTTCTACCCAAAAAGACGAATTTTCAACCAAAACATAAATTTTTAAATGATAAATATCAATTTTCCACCAAAATGGAATTCCACAAAAAAAAACGAATTTTCAATACAATAGTTTAGAAATAAAGTAGTTTAAAAAAAAGTTACATTTTTAAACAAAGTGATGAATTTTCAACTAAAATAATGAATTTTCAACTAAAATAGTGGAAGTTTAGAAAAAAAAAAGAAATTAATTTTCAAATAAAATGATGAATAATTAACTGGAATATTTGAATTTTCAACGAAAAAGATGGATTTTCAAACACGGAGACCAATTTTCAACCAAAAATGGAACAGAGAAATTTTTAGTTAAAAAAAAATTTTTTTAACCAAACTGATGAATTTTTAACTAAAATGGTGAATCTTCAACGGGAATAGTTCAATTTTAAATCAAAAGGATGAATTTTCAACTAAAAAAAAAAAAACTAATTGTCAACCAAAAATTGAATATTTTTGTTTTTTTTCAATATTTCAATTTCAAAATTTTTCTTTCCTCTTTTTTATTTTTGTCCAAAGAAACAAATTTTTTTTGTTCTTAGGAATTGCAATAAGAGCATTTTGTGGTGGTTGTCCAAATTTGATCGTTGGATTCTTGCTTTATTTTCAGGAATTCTATAAATTAAATTTTCAGTTTAAAAAATTGATATTCAACCAAAGAGATGAATTTTCAAATAAAATGATAGAATATTCAATTTGAATAGATACATTGGCGAATCTTCAACTTAAATAGTGGAATTTTAAAAAAAGAATTCGAATAAAATGATGAATAATTAACAGGAATATTTAAATTTTGAACCAAAAATGGAATAGATAAATTGGCGGTTAAAAAAAAAAATTAATTTTCAACCAAACTGATGAATTTTTAAATGAAATGGTGAATCTTCAATAGGAATAGTTCAATTCTATATCAAAAAGATGAATTTTCAACTAAAATTATGATCTCTTAACTGGAATAGTTTATTTTTTAACCAAAAAGATGAATTTTCAACCAAGAAGATTAATTTAAACCAGAAAAGACGAATTTCCAACAAAATACATGAATTTTTATATAAAAAAGATAAATTGTCAACCGAAAATTGAAAAGTAAAATTTTCAGTTAAAAAAACTAATATTCGACCAAATAAATACATTTTTAATTTAAAAAATTAATTTTCAACCAAAAAAAAACGATTTTTCAACCTAAAATTGAATAAATAAATTGTCAGTTAAACAAAAATTAATTTTCAACCAAACTGACACATTTTTAACTAAAATGGTGAATCATCAACTGGAATAGTTCAATTTTAAACCAAAAAGATTAATTTTCAACTGAAACGATGAATCTTTAACTGGAATAGTTGAATTTTGAAATAAAGAAGATCAGTTTTCAACCAAAAATTAAATTTTCAGTTAAAATAATTAATTTTCCACAACAAAATAATTTCAACCAAAGTGATGAATTATCAATTAAAATAATGAATCTTCAACTGCAGGAATAGTTACCTGGAATACTTGAATTTTCAACGAAAGAGATGAATTTTCAAATAAAATGATAGAATATTCAATTGGAATAGTTACATTTTCAGTTAAAAAAATAATAATTTTCAAACAAAAAAACGAATTTTAAGAAAAGTTAAATTTTTAAACAAAGTGACGAATTTTCAACTAAAATGGCAAATCTTCAACTTAAATAGTGGAATTTTCCACACAAAAAAAATAAAATGATGAATAACTAACTGGAATATTTGAATTTTCAACCAAAAATGGAATAGATAAATTGTCAGTTAAAAAAATCAATTTTCAACCAAACTGATGAATTTTCAAATAAAATGATAGAATATTCAATTGGAATAGTTACATTTTCAGTTTAAAAAAAAAATAATAATTTTCAAACAAAAAAACTAATTTAAAAAAAAATTACATTTTTAAACAAAGTGATGAATTTTCAACTCAAATGGCGAATCTTCAACTTAAATAGTGGAATTTTCAACAACACAAAATTCAAATAAAGTGATCAATAATTAACTGGAATATTTGAATTTTTAACCAAAAATGGAATACATAAATTGTCAGTTAAAAAAAAATTAATTTTCGACCAAACTGATACATTTTTAACTAAAATGGTGAATCATCAACTGTAATAGTTCAATTTTTAACTAAAAAGATGAATTTTCTACCAGAAATTGAATAGTAAAATTTTTAGTTAAAAAAAATATTGTTCAACCAAACACATACATTTTCAATTAAAAAAAGATCAATTTTCAACCAAATAGTTGAATTTTCAAATAAAGAAGATCAGTTTTCAACCAAAAATTAAATTTTCAGTTAAAATAATTAATTTTCCACAACAAAAGAATTTCAACCAAAGTGATGAATTATCAATTAAAATAATGAATCTTCAACTGCAGGAATAGTTACCTGGAATACTTGAATTTTCAACGAAAGAGATGAATTTTCAAATAAAATGATAGAATATTCAATTGGAATAGTTACATTTTCAGTTAGGAAAAAAATAATTTTCAAACAAAAAAAAACTAATTTTGAAAAAAAGTTACATTTTTAAACAAAGTGATGAATTTTCAAATAAAATGGCGAATCTTCAACTTAAATAGTGGAATTTTCAACAACAAAAAATTAAATGATGCATAATTAACTGGAATATTTAAATTTTCATCCAAAAATGGAATAGATAAATTGTCAGTTAAAAAAAAATAATTTTCAACCAAACCGATAAGTTTGTAACTAAAATAGTGAATCATCAACTGGAATAGTTCAATTTTAAACCAAAAAGACGAATTTTCAACTAAAATGATGAATCTTTAACTGGCATAGTTGATTTTTTAACTAAAAAGATGAATTTTCTACAAGAAATTGAATAGTAAAATTTTCAGTTAAAAAATAAATAATTTTTAACTAGATACAGTTTCAATTTAAGTGATGAATTTTCAACTAAAATGGCGAATCTTCAACTTAAATTGTGGAATTTTCAACAACACAAAATTCAAATAAAATGATGAATAATGAACTGGAATATTTTAATTTTTAACTAAAAATGGAATAGATAAATTTTCAGTTAAACAAAAATTAATTTCCAACCAAACTGATAAATTTTTAACTAAAATGGTGAATCATAAACTGGAATAGTTCAATTTTAAACCAAAAAGATTAATTTTCAACTAAAATGATGAATCTTTAACTGGCATAGTTGATTTTTTAACTAAAAAGATGAATTTTCTACCAGAAATTGAATAGTAAAATTTTCAGTTAAAACAAACTAATTTTTAACCAAACAGATACATTTTCAATTTAAAAAATTAATTTTCAACAAAAAAAAACGATTTCTCAACCAAAAATTGAATAGTTAAATTTTCAGTTTAAAAAAATGATGTTCAATCAAGGAGATGAATTTTCAAATAAAATGATAGAAAATTCAATTGGAATAGTTACATTTTCAGTTTAAAAAAATAATAATTTTCAAACCAAAAAACTAATTTTGAAAAAAGTTACATTTTTAAACAAAGTGATGAATTTTCAACTAAAATGGCGAATCTTCAACTTAAATAGTGGAATTTTCAAAAAAATAAAATAAAATGATGAATAATTAACTGAAATATTTGAATTTTCAACTAAAAATGGAATAGATAAATTGTCAGTTAAAAAAAATTAATTTTCGACCAGACTGATAAATTTTTAACTAAAATGGTGAATCTTTAACTGGAATAGTTGATTTTTTAACTAAAAAGATGAATTTTCTACCAGAAATGGAATAGTAAAATTTTCAGTTAAAAACCTAATGTTAAAACAAACAGATACATTTTCAATTAAAAAAATTAATTTTCAACCAAAAAAAAAAAACGATTTGTCAACCAAAAATTGGATAGTTAAATTTTCAGTTTAAAAAAATAATGTTCAACCAAGGAGATGAATTTTCAAATAAAATGATAGAAAATTCAATTTAAATAGTTACATTTTCAGTTTAAAAAAAAAAACAATTTTCAAACAAAAAAAACAAATTAAAAAAAAAGTTACATTTTTAAACAAAGTGATGAATTTTCAACTAAAATGACGAATCTTCAACTTACATAGTGGAATTTTCAAAAAAAAAAATAAATAAAATAAAATGATGAATAATTAACTGGAATATTTGAATTTTCAACCAAAAATGGAATAGATAAATTGTCAGTTAAAAAAATTAATTTTCAACCATACCGATACATTTTTAACTAAAATGGTGAATCTTCAACTGAAATAGTTCTATTTTAAACCAAGAAGATGAATTTTCAACTAAAAAAAAAACGAACTGTCAACCAAAAATTTAATATTTTTCTTTTTTTTCAAAATTTCAATTTCAACATTTTTCTTTCCTTTTTTTTATTTTTGTCCAAAAAAAATTTTTTTTTTGTTCTTAGGAATTGCAATAGGAGCATTTTGTGGTGGTTGTCCAAATTTGATCGCTGGATTCTTGCTTTATTTTCAGGAATTTTATACATTAAATTTTCAGTTAAAAAAACTAATGTTCAACCAAACAGACACATTTTCAATTAAAAAAAAAATAATAATTTTCAACCAAAAATTGATTAGTTAAATTTTCAGTTTAAAAAATTGATGTTCAACTGAAGAGATGAATTTTCAAATCAAATGATAGAGTATTCTATTGGAATAGTTACATTTTCAGTTTGAAAAAAAAGTTTTCAAACAAAAAAACTAATTTAAAAAAAAAGTTGCATTTTTAAACAAAGTGATGAATTTTCAACTAAAATGGCGAATCTTCAACTTAAATTGTGGAATTTTCAACAACACAAAATTCAAATAAAATGATTAATAATGAACTGGAATATTTGAATTTTTAACCAAAAATGGAATAGATAAATTGTCAGTTAAAAAAAATTAATTTTTGACCAAACTGATAAATTTATAACTAAAATGGTGAATCTTCAACTGGAATAGTTCTATTTTAAACCAAGAAGATGAATTTTCAACTAAAAAAAAACGAATTGTCAACCAAAAATTGAATATTTTTCTTCTTTTTTTTTCAAAATTTTAATTTCAAAATTTTTCTTTCCTTTCAATTGATGTTCAACCAAAGAGATGAATTTTCAAATAAAATGATAGAATATTCAATTGGAATAGTTACATTGGCGAATCTTCAACTTAAATAGTGTAATTTTCAAAACAGAAAAAATTCAAATAAAATGATGAATAATTAACTAGAATATTTGAATTTTCAACCAAAAATGGAATAGATAAATTGGCAGTTAAAAAAAATTAATTTCCAACCAAACTGATAAATTTTGAACAAAAAAAATCGAATTTTCAACAAAAAATGCAATAGTTAAATTTTAAGTGAAAAAAACAAACAATTTTGATGTACTAAGTGAGAAAAAGAAATAATGAAGATGTGAAAATACGGAAATATTTGTAAAAATGTGAAAAATTTGAACTCACTTTATTATTCATGATGGCACGCATGCAAAGTATACAGACATGAATATCGTCCTTTGCCTCTCCCATATTCAATCGAGCAACGTGCCTCGATCGTCGTTTTACCCCTGGACTGTCTTTTAACTCATGTAGAGGTGGTCTCAGACATCCATTATTTAATGGCGAGGAATCACCCGTTCCACCTGAAAACCACATTTATCATCAATCTTCATCTCAGTCTTCTTACTCATATCTATCATCATCTAAATATTAACATTCATATTAATATAAATATAAATTTACAAAATTCGACAGATTTTAACAAAGTCAGGCCTCACAGTCCCTATGGGATAAAATATAGGGACCAAAGGGTACTTTTCGTCACGCTCATAGGGTACTTTTTTCGCGATCAAAGGGTAAAAAATTCAGGATAAATTTATAAGACTTCAAAACAATTCAAGTTAAATTCCAACGAATTCGAATGAATTAGAAACAATGGAAAAAGTTTTAAAAATCGAAAAAATCCATTTATTTCTGTAAAATTTGAGTGAATTTATAGGAATTTAAGGGAAACGAGAAGAATTCGATGAAATGCATAAAAATTCAAGGTGAATTAAAAAAAAATTAAAATGAATAAATGAAAAAAATTTAAAAATATGAAAAAAATTTAAAAATATGAAAAAATTAATTGAATTGAGTAAGTTTGAAATGAATTTAAAAAATAATTAAAGAGAATTCAAAAGAATTTGATGAATTGCCTACAAATTTAAGGTGAGTTTTAATGACTTCAAGATGAATTACACAAAAACTTTTTAAAAATCCATTGACCTGAGTAAAATTGAGTGAATCTGGAAGAATTCAAAAGGATTGAAAAAAAATCAGGATAAATTAATAAGAATTCGGGGCAAATTCCAAATGAAATGCAAAAAATATTGAAAAATCTCTTAAAATCTTTGAAATCCTACGAAATCCCTCACGTCTTGTGAATAAATTCTTTGAAATCGATTAAAATATTAAAATCCCTTAAAATGATTAAAACCTTTGGAAATCCCTTG
Source organism: Andricus curvator (assembly GCA_932195095.1). NCBI lineage: Eukaryota > Metazoa > Arthropoda > Insecta > Hymenoptera > Cynipidae > Andricus > Andricus curvator. The sequence continues at coordinate 9,030 of CAKNYM010028693.1, read as the reverse complement.
AAATTGTTTAAATCTCTTGAAAATACCTTGGAATCTTTTTTTGCTCTTGTAAATGCATGGGAATCTTTTAAAATACCCTACAATATTTCAAATCCTTTGAAATCCTATTAAATTACTGAAATCAATTAACAATTTCTTTATAATCTTTTAAAATAACCTAGAATATTTATAATCCCTTAAAATATTTTGAAATACCTTGCAATTTTTTTAATCTCTGGAAAATGCCAAGGAATTTGAAAAATATCTTACAATATTTCAAATCCATTGGTCATTTTATCAATTAATCTGCAGAACCAATTATATAAAAACTTTTAAAACCAAAAAAATTAATTGAATTATGTAAAATTGAGTAAATTTATAAGAATTCAAATGAATTAAAAATTTCAAAAGAATTTCAAAGAATTCAGGGTGAAATCCAAACAATAATTTTAAATCTCTTCAAATCTTTAGAACCCTACGAAATAACTCACTTTTCTTGAACAAATTATTTAAAATCCACTACAATGTTATTAAATCTCTTAAAATTATTAAAATAATTAAAAATTCCTTGGAATCTTTTAATATTTCATAAAATATTTCAAATCCTTTGGAATCCTACAAAATACCTCACTTCTCGTGAACAAATTTTTTATCCACTAAAATATTATAAAATCCCTGTGAAATTCTATGATGATATTTCCTGAAATCCTGGAAAATGTATTAAAATAGTTGATGTTTTAACTAAAAAGATGAATTTTCTACCAGAAATTGAATAGTAACATTTTCAGTTAAAAAAGTAATGCTCAGCCAAACAGATACATTTTTTATTAAAAAAATTAATTTTCAACCAAAAAAAGCGAATTTTCAACCAAAAATGGAATAGATAAATGTTCAGTTTAAAAAATTGATTTTCAACCAAACTGATAAATTTTTAACTAAAATAGAGAATCATCAAATGCAATAGTTCAATTTTAAACCAAAAATTTGAATTTTCAATCCAAAAGGACGAATTTTCTATAAAAGAAGGCGAATATTCAACAAAACAGTTAAGTTTTAACCAAAAAGCTCAATTTTCTACCAAAAGAAACCAATTTTCAACCAAAAAAACTGAATTTTGAACCAAAAATATAATAGTAGACTTTTCAATTTTAAACCATGTATTTTTAATCCAAAAGGACGAGCTTTTTTATCCAAACAGACGAATTTTCAAGAAAAAATTTGAATTTTCGACCACAAAAGATGAACTTTCAACAAAATAATTAAATTTTCAAAAAAGTATTTGAATTTGTAATCAGAGAGTTTTATTTTCAACCAGGAATTATGTCTTCTTAACAAAATAGTTGAATTTTTAAGAAAATCATTTAAGAGAATTAATTTTCAAACAAAAAGATTACTTTTTTACCGAAAGATGAATTTTCAATAAAAAAAGACAAATTTTCAACAAAATAAATTAATTTTTAAGAATAGAAATTTCAACTTAATTTAAATATTTTTTAAAAATTTTAATTAAATTAGAATATTTAATTAAAAATTTTATTTATTCAATTTTTTAAAATTTTAATTTAAATTTTAATAGAATTCTAATTTTAATTCAAACTTTTTTCCTTCATTGAATTTTTTTTTGTATCGTACACCAAAAATATAATAGTAGACTTTTGAATTAAAAAAAATTAACTTTTGACCAAAAAAATTTGGATTTTCTATTAGTTGTTCGCGTTTAAGCAAAGAAACGAGAAAAAAGGGGAAGTTTCTCGAAAAAGGGGAAAGAGTGCAAAGTCTAATACTTATTTATTAAAGTATGGTATAATTATGTGAAACAAAAGTTTGAAAAATAAAATTATTCACTAATTAAAAAACTTATAAATTAAAAAAGAACATAAATTAAAAAAAATTGAGAATTATTGCGCATTAAAATATTTCATATTTTATTGCGGAACTCACTTGATTGCAGTCGAATTTTTAACCAAGAGATGAATTCAGAACCAAAAATATAATAGAAGCCTTTCAATTAAAAAGAATTAACTTTCAAACAAAAAGATTAATTTTCTACCACAAGATGAATTTTCAATCAAAAAATAAATTTTCACCAAAATAAATTAATTTTCAAGAATAGAATTTTAAACTTAATTTAAATAAATTTTTTAAATTTTAATAAAATTCTAATTTTTTTAATTTAATTGATTTTTATTTTAAATGAAATTTTTTCTTCTTCAATTTTTTGTTTAAATTTTAATTGAAATTTGAATACAATTCTAATTTTAATTTTAACTTTTTTCCTTCATTAAATTTTTTTTTGTATCGTACACCAAAAATATAATAGTAGACTTTTGAATTAAAAAAAAATTAACTTTTGACAACAAAAACTTGGATTTTCTTATTACGGTTCTATTAATTTCGCGTTTAAGCGAAAAAACGAGAAAAAAGGAGAAAAAGAGGAAGTTTCTTGAAACAGGGAAAAGATTGAATATATATTTATTTATTAAAGTATTACAATTATTAAATTTATTGAGTATTAAATTAAAGAATATTTATTTATTAAAGTATAGTATAATTATGTCAAACAAAAGTTTAAGAAATAAAATTATTCACTGATTAAAAAAATTATAAATAAAAAAAAAAGAGAATTATTGCGCATTAAAATATTTCATATTTTATTGCGGAACTCACTTGATTGCAGTCTCTCTTCAGACTCTGATCTAGATTCAAGAAGTCGTTGTTCGTGTCGCATCATGAGTAGCCTAAAACTTAAATAGTCTATCAAGGCATCCAGGCCTTGGTTATCTTCGTCCAGAAATTCCCTGACCCATCTTCAAAATTAGAACAAAAATTTATTATTATTTATGAAAAAAAACGGTTCATCTTGATACCTGGGTGGGCCGAAACTATCGAATTTTGACCAATCAAATCCCGAATATGAAAAAAGTTGCCTTTTCTAATCAGGATTCTACAATTTTTTATTTTTTTGGTAAATATCATAGCAAGCCACCACGAGTTCTAAATTTTCAATTTTTGAAATTTTACATTTTTTTTTATGAGTGCAAAATTTATGGTAAATTAATTTTTATGTAGAGATTGTGGCGATAATTAATAATAAAAAAATAAAAAATTAACAAAAATGATTTTTGCTCAAGTTATGGTGTTTTGAAAGTTGGCAAAAAAATCAGCTTTTTAAATTGCTAAATGAAACTTTTATTAAAGCGAAAAATTTACCTATTGTTATTAAATATTTACAACAAAATTATGCGCTGGGTTTTTTCCTTCTTTTCAAACCTCTAAAATCTCGAAATTTAATAATTAAAAGCAAAGAAACTTTTTTGAGATTACAATTAAAATAATATGTCGATTCTTCACTTCAAACTAATGAAAACTCAGCTAACAATTTTTAAGTTTCATTCAGCCATTTCAAAAAAAGTGATTTTTTTGCAAATTTTCAAAAAATTATAACTTAATGAAAATTAATTTGTGTTAAATCTTTTTTAATATTAATTATCGCCACAATCTCTGCATAAAAAAAATTCACCAAAATTTTTGCAATTATAGAAAAAACTGCGCAGAAATTGAAAAAAGTGAAACAATTCAAATTGTAACGTTCAAAGTTTAAATAAAAAAATTAAATTTAAATAAATAAAAAATTGTAGACTTATCCAGATTAGAAAAGGCCATTTTTTCATATTTGGGATTTGATTGGTCAAAAATCGATAATTTCAAAACACAAATTTCAGAAAATTAAAAACCTGCGCCACAAAGAAATCCTGCTAAAATTGCCCGGATTTTTGTTTGTTATCAAAAATTTAACAAAAATGTATTTAAAACAAAATGAAATAAAAAGTTGTTTCCAATCCATTGTGGATTTTTTTACAAATAAATGCGAAACTGTAGAACCAGCTTTACAGTAAACTACAAATAAATATAATAAATTACAACAAAAATTACAGGAAATTAGAAGTTTTGTCTATTATTCAGATGAATTTTATAATTTTTTGTATATGGTTGTATTTTATTGTAGGTTTAATATTTTACAAAAAAAGTATACATGAATTTACATTTCTTGAATCAAAATATTTTTTTTTCGACCGACGATAAAAAATATTAAAATGAAATAATCTGTATAAAATCGAAAAAAATTTAAATTTAACTTAAAGCTCTGAAACTTAATTTTTAATTTTTTTTTTTAAATTATTGCATCCTCATAATATTTAATCAATATTCACTCGTGAAAGTGTTTGAAATATTTTGGGACAACTGAAAAATCCCGGAAAAATAATTCCCGACACTAAAATTCCCGAAAAAAAATTTGAAATAGAAAATTCCCGAGATTAAAAAAATTGTCGCAATATAAAAATCCTGATTTTTATAATATTACCGAATTTAAAAATTGCCCAATAATAAAAATTCCCGAAAGTTTATAATATTGCCGAATTCGAAAATTTCGGAATAATAAAATTCTCGACAGAAAATTGATGAGTTATAAAATAAATCCCCCAATTTACACTGAAAAAAATTATTTTTTAATCAATATCATTTATTCATTAAAAATACATAAATTAAATACTTTGATGAAATAAATTTTTTTAAATGTTGAATGTATTTTTAAAAATTGTTTAAATTTAAAATAACAATAGTAGTTTTTTCAATTGTTTCAAATTTAAATAATAATTTTAAAATGATACATTAAACATCCAAAAAAATATTTTTTTTATCAAAATATTTCACTATTGTATTTTTAATGAATAAATGTGATTTATTTTTAAAAAAAATTTTATTTGTTTAGATTTGATAATTTTATAGTTTTTGGAATTTTGCAGTATCGGATATTTTATAATTCGGCGATTTTATGTCAGAAATTTTATTATTCGGGAATTTTCATATTCGGTAATATTATAAACTCTGGGCAATTTTATTATTCGGGAATCTTCTAAGTCGGGATTTTTATATTTTGGAAATTTTATATTTCAAATATTTTCTTTTGCGAGAATTTTACATGATCAGGATATTTATTTTTCGGGATTTTTCAGTCGTCCCGTCAAATATTAAAATTAATAATAGAAAAAAGTTCTATTTTCCTGCATTTTTTTGTTGTAATTTATTGTTCTTACTTACATTATTTAAATAAAAATGGTTCTAGTTTTTCGGACCGATTTATAAAAAAAAATTCCACCAGGACTTGAAAAAAAAATTTTGATTTTTTAAAAAACAATTTTCGTGAAATTTTGGATGAAAAAGAAAAACTACCCAATTAGGGGTTTTAAGTGTCGAAAATGGTGACATATTTTTCATTGAATCTAATAGCAAGTCAAATTAAAAATGCCCACTGATTTTAAAAAATATCGACAAAAAAATTTTTGACTTCCATCATTCTTTTTTCATTTTTTTGGAAAAGGATTGTTTTTATGAAAAAAAAATTATAAGCACAAAAAAGATGTACTTCATAGAAATCTGTAAGACTTTAATTCAAACAATTTTTCAATATAACCAATCATTTTGAAGAAAATCAAGAAAAACACGTTTTTCGGATTTTCCTGGTAATTTTGAGAGAATTCCTCAGAATTTTTTAAGGGTTTCGTAGCCCCGGGCAGAAAAACTTGTCATTTCGGTCGTGTTTTCGTCCGTCCGTTGTAGTTTTTCCCAAGAGGGGAAGCAGGGGAAATTAGGAGAAGGAAAGTAGGGGAAATTAGGAGAGGGGAAGTAGGAAAAGTGAGAGTAAATGAGGGGAAATTAGGGGAGGCGAGTAGGGGTGGTGAGGGGTAATGAAGGAAGGGGAAATGAGGAGAAGTGAGGTGAGGGGAAGTGAGGGAAAATGAGGAGAAGAGGAGTAAGGGAAGTGAATGGAAATGATGAGAGGAGAAGTAGGGGAAGTGAGGAGAAAAGTAGGGGAAGTAAGGGGAAATAAGGGTAGAGTAAGTAATGAGAAACGAGGACAGGGGAAGTAGGGGAAGTGAGGGGAGAAGTAGGGGAAGTGAGGGGAGAAGTAGGGGAGAAGTAGGGGAAGTAAGGGGAAATAAGTGTAGAGTAAGTATGGGGAAATGAGGACAGGGGAAGTAGGAGCGGTGGGGAAAGTGAGGGGAAATAATCAGAAGGGAAGCAGGGAAAATGAGGGCAGGGAAAAGTAAAGGAATTGAGGGGAAATGACGAGAGGGGAAGTAGAGGAAATGAGGAGACACAAAAGAGGGGAAGTAGGGAAAATAATTGGAAGGAAGGGAACGGTAATAAGGAAATGGAAGGCCGGGCGAGTAGGGTAGAGTGAGTGAGTAGGGGAGGAAAAGTAATGGCTTGGGAAGGGACCTAGAGGCAGGGGATTCTTAGCTGTCGAATGAGGAGAGGGGGAAGTAGAGGACGAAAAAGTTCAGGAATAGAGTACGCGAAGTTTGAAGTGAAGGGAACTTAGGAGAGGGACAGTAGGGGAAATGAGTGGTGGAAAAGTGAGGGAAGCGAGGGGAGAGGAAGTAGGGGAATTGAGTGAGGGGAAACGAAGAAAATTTAGATGAGGGAAATAAGGGGAAGTGAGGAGAGGGGAAGCAAGGGGAAATAAAGGGAGATGAAGTAGGTAAAAGTAGGGAAGGAAACTAAGGGTAAATTACGAGAGGGGGAATAGAGGAAGTAGGAGGAAATAAGGGGAAAGTAAATGGGGGAAATAAGGGGAAAGTACATGAGAGAAATAAGGGGAAAGTAAATGGGGGACATAAGGGAAAAGTAAATGGGGGAAATAAGGGAAAATCAAATAGGGGAAATAAGGGAAAATCAAATGGGGAAATAAGGGGAATGGAAGGGGGGAAGTGGCGGGTGGGTGACGGAAGGGGAATTTAAGGAAGTGAGGGGAAAAGAGGGGAGGGGAAGTAGGAAGGTAAGAGGAGCGACGTTAAATGAGGATAGGGGAAGTAGGGAAAATTAGAAAAGGGCAAATGACGAGAAATTATGAGAGGAGTAGGGGAAGTACGGGATAATGAAGGAAGTGGAAGAAGGGGAAGTGTGGGGAGAGGAAGCAGGGAAAGTAAGGGGAGTGAGGTGAAATGAGGATAGGGGAAGCAGGGAAAATTAGGGGAGGGCAAGTGAGGGAAAATTAGAGGAGGGGAGTAGAGGAAATAGGGGGTAATGAAGGGAGGGGAAGAAGGGGAGAGTAGGGAAGGATAAGTAAGGGAAATGTATGGAGTGGAAGTAACGGGATGGAAAATGAGGGCAGGGGAAGTAGAAGTAGGGAAAAATGAGCAGAGGGCAAGTGGGGAAAATTAGGAGAGGATAAGTAGAGGAAGGGTAAATTAGGGAAGGGAAGTAGGGGAAATGATTGGAAGTGAGCAGGGCTAGCTGGGTAGGAGAGTGTTAGCTGGGGAAGTATAAATGGAATAAGTTCGGGAGGGGAGGGGAAGCAGTTGCTTATTAGGTTAAAAAGGAAAAGAATAGGTATTTTATTTTCTGAAATTTGCATTTTAGCAATGATCTAATTCTCAATATTATTTGAAAAAAAATTGCTTTATTTACTCTATGTGATTTGTCCGCAAAGAAATTTCCAGATCCCGAAGAACTTGTGTTGATGTAGATTCTCCAACCATTTTCCTTTTCTGAAAGAAAGTAAGGAAACGATACGACTGTGTAATCATTAGTATCCATGTTCAAAAAGCTCGGGATACTAATGTAAAACGAAACCAAAAAATGTATTTAAAAAAATATTAATTAAATAGAACAGAATTTTAAGAATGAATAATTTAATAACATTTTTTGTAATTAAGTATTTTGTTGATCCTATTTTCGAATTTTTGGAAAATTTTATGTCAAATAATTTTGAAAAACACTTTGAAAAACAATTATAAACTTACTCGATGACTTCTGGATGCTTTCGGATCCAAGTAAGTTCGTAGTTTTGTAAGATAGTGCGATGGTGGATCCTTTGCTTGTACCCTTTCCTGAAAATTCAAATATCTGTTCTTAGTTTTATGACAAATGTGGTTAAAAAAATAAAATCGATAACTATTTTAATTAGGATGACCATTTTAAAACAGGAAAGAAAATTCTCGATCATTTCCCGATTTGCAATAATTTTTCAAGGTCATTAAAATAAAAAATTAGAACTCTCAAGGCTGGAAATGTTTTCGCTTTAAGTAATCAAAACTGAACTGCAAATAGTTTATAACGTTCCAATTGTTATCAATTTCCATTACTAGAATTACAGTTTAATTTGCAAAATCATTATTTCAATTATAAAAAAATAAAATAAAATAAACTTTTAAGAAACTTAAAAAGTTTTTTTTTTATCAACAATTTACAATTTCAAACACTTTTAATTTTTAATTATTTATTAAATAATTTATTATTATAAAGAATATTGTAGAAAACTATATTTATAAACATTTTGATAAATAAAAAATAGATAAATAAAAATAGTACAGCCAGCGAGAATCGAACACGCAACCTTCCGGGCGTGTAGCAGAAGCGTTGCTGCCTGAGCTTTATTTAAAAAAATTATGAACTGCAACTAAAATTTACAATTGGCGGTATCCCCTTGGAAGAGTTCTTTATTAATGGGGAGCATTTAGGAACTATTTCGGTAACAACGTGCCCTTGAAGTAAAGTCAAGTAAAAGTCGAAAAGATGAAAAGAAAAGTAATTTGGGGAACTTTTTAGAGTACAGATGCAGTCGTGATTCCCGCTAAAAGTGCGGTGCGGTTCGTTGAGTTGCCGGCCTCAATTCGAAGAAGAGAACAGATACATGCAAGAAGAGGGATGCTGCTGTAGATTTTTTGTAACCCGTTACGTTGTTGTGTATCGTATAATAAATAGTACGGCTTGCATTACATCCGTCTTGTATCGTGTTACCCACATGCTCCTCTGCACTCTCTACAGCTTGCTTCAAAATTAAACTGACTCATCCTCCAACTTTACGAAATTTCAAGAATTTACTCTAACTTTGTACCTAATTGTGCTACTGGCAAAAATACGTATTTAAAAAAAATTAAATTTATTCAGAAAAAAGACCTTCTCCTTTCGCTCCTTTTTCTGAAACACTTTATTCGCAAGGTCAACTGATTTCCGGTCAGGTGATCTAACCACTGAGCTACTAGA
>CAKNYM010028689.1:0-88798 GCA_932195095.1 Andricus curvator | reverse complement strand
TATTCCACGTAGCCAATTTTGATTTGCTGACTCCCCCTTTCTGACCTCCTGCCTCACTGCCTGTATACATGTATGTCATAGAACAAATAGCGGTATCTGAATATTTATTTTTGATACAAGTGCGAAAAATAGGTGATTTTGTGCGACTTTGAATTTTGCAGCATAATCCGGAGGCTAGAAGCATGAGTCGGTGGTTAGCGCACGAGCGAAGCGAGTGCGAAAACGTAGACGACTGCTTCGAGCCACAGGCGAATGATGCAATCACACGAGTTACCAATCACCTATGCGCACGTGTATCACACGCTATTTTTTGCAACGCCCGTCCAAAAAAGTTGTTAGGAGGAGGTAACAAAAAATACTAATTTTATATTGGTTACGAAACCCTAAAAACAAAACTTCAATCATTAAAAGATTTGTTCAAGTTAAATTTAAATTTATTTCAAGAAGATACCAACACTAGTGTTTAAAGTTACCTATGCCAGTGTCTAAAGTACCTCATCTCGAAAGTGCGCATGCGCAGCTTTTTCGCCTGTGCCTAAAGTAAGCCATCTTCAAACTGGGCATGCGCGAAAATTGTTTCGCGCACAGTCTGCTCACATAAGGTCCGTTAGGCACCATTTAGAAGCATGGAAACGTCAAGTTTTGAGGAAGGTATTGCAAAATAATTATATCGACATACGCTCGTAGTTTAAACAAAGGTTGAGAAAACAGATCTTTATTCGTCCAATTTCATCTCTTCAAAGGCATCATTATTGCACAAATTAATACGATGAATTCATGTAATATCGTTTATCGACTTTTTCATAATGAAGCAAATATAAATTTTTTATAAACTATTTCAATTTTACATGCACTACGTTTTAATTATGGGAAAATTATTTAAAAATTAAATAAATCTTTAGAATGTAAGTACGATTCCAATAATTTTAAATTTTTTAATTGAAAAATATCTCTGTCCCGATTATTTAAAAAAACGTTCGTAGATAGAACAGCTTTTTAGAATTATTTAAAATTTATTCAATGAATATAATTAAATAATATCAAAAGTGTTAATGAATAGATTTCAAGCGACTCAGTGTGAACACGTTTCGTTTTTGTCAACTTACAATGTATATAGTGGGTAGAAGGTAAAACTGTTTGTAATTTTCCTGATATCCTAAAATTTTTTACAATTTACAAATTTAACTTTCGGACTAGTTGTAGTTCTCAACCCATACTAGACTTTTCTGTTTTTAGGCCGGGTTGCGAACCTGATACCCGACCCGACGTCAATTTGTACTCCCACTCGAAAGTAACGTAGCCGTTGGCTAAATGCAAATTCTACGTTTATTCTGCGTCACACTGTTGAGCCCAAAATGCTCTTAAAAGAGAGGGAACGGGGTAATTTTTCAAAAAAATAGGGGGATAGTAGTGAAATAATTTCTTTTAAACACCACTAATGTTGATACCATATGCAATTCAATATCAAACGCTTCAAATTCTTGAGTTTTCATGTCACAATATGTTGCATTGCCAACAAAAAAGTTAAATTTTCAAACAATGAGAGATTAGCACTTTCGTAATGAGAGATACTACGTCGAAACTCACTAGGATGTCTTGAATGTGAATGTGAATGTTGAATGTGAATCTGTTGTATCTTTTTGATGAAGTCAAAAGAGTTTTGGACGTGTGTGAGAGAGTTTTCTGTGTAAGGGTTCAGTTCTTTGGTAAGGAAGCGTGCTAGGTTGTAAGTTGGTGAGTTTATTGCACTGACGATCGGTCTGAGTGAAATGTTGTTTTTGTGGATTTTTGGGAGTCGGTGAAGTTTTGGAGTGAGGGGATTAGTAGGTATTAATTCAGATATTGTTTTGCTATTAAGTTTAGAGTCTTTTAGAAGGGGTTTTGTTTCACTGAATATTGTTTTTGTGGCGTCTTTTTTAAGTTTTTTATATGTATCGTCAGTTAGGAGGGCCACGATTTTGTTGTTTTAGTCTTCTTTATTCATTACTACTGTTGTGTTGCCTTTGTCTGCGCGTAATATTATGTCTTTATTCCGATTGAGTTCTTTAATTGCTGTTTTTTCTTTTTTTGTTAAGTTTGAGGAGGAAAGTTGTGCTTGGCGTAAGATGTTGGTCGTCCTACGCCTTATGTCATTCGCTTTTTGAGTGGAAGGGTGTATATTGTGGATTCCAAAATACTGATGATTTCTTCTTTCGAGATTTTGGAGGAATTACTGCAAAATTAGGTGCATGAGATAAGGCTGAAATTATTTAATTGCTGTCATTGCTTTTATTTTATCAAATTTTATTTTTTGTTTTTGCATAGAAAGATCTTTGATCCATTGGGATTGATAAAATGATATGCGGTCTAATGTAGACCAAATGTCAAATCTGAGGGTATTTGTAGGCAAAGGTGAAGTTTTAATAGTTTGTAGTTTCGCAGAAATTTCTATTCTACAGGTAGACATTCCTTATGATTGCTTAGCAATTACGTTATATTTATTTGTGTCCTTGATCCATATCTAGATTTTTGAAAAATCATTAATGGTTACAATTTCAGATCTTTAAATAAGGAATGTATAGACTTAGATACGTGGCAGAAATATTTTGGATCGATCTATCCTCCACGGGTCCCTATTATCTACTTACCAAAGACTATTTCTAATAGAAATCCCTTTTTCGATTATCCAATTACTTTAGAGGAAACTCTTCTAAGTTTAAAAAAAGGTACACACGGTAAGGCTTCCGGTCCAGATGGTATTGGTTATGAATTCTTTAAGACCCTGTCTGGTAATCTGATTTTATACTTAAATTCTGTATTTAATAAGATTCTTGAGGAAGAAAAGGTCCCTAAATCGTGGTCTCAAACTCATGTCAAGATTTTATATAAGAAAGGAGAAGTATCTGATCCTTCAAATTACAGGCCTATCGCATTAATTAATTTTATTACAAAAATATTCACGCAGATACTTTCCAAAATCCTAAGCGACTGCGCTAAAGATATGACACTTCTTCCAGAATGGCAGACAGGTTTTAGAAGAAAGAGAGGCTATGTGGACCATGTTTTTACCCTAAGCTCGATAATTGAAAATAAACTTGCTCCTTCCGAAGGGAAATTATTTTTACTTTTTGTAGACTTTAAAGGAGCTTTTCCCTCTCTAAACCATAGACTGTTATGGAAAAAAATACTATCTAAAGGATGCGGTTCCAAATTTGCTAGACTAATAGTATACTATTACTCCAAGGCTAGTGTTTCAGTGGAGTGTAAATCCGGCATTTCTAAAGCAGTAGATATCACGAAGGGAGTTTTGCAGGGGGAGGTCTTAAGTTCAACTTTTTTTACTGTATTTATTGCCGATCTAGAGGAGTTCCTAAAGTCTAAGGGTATTAGAGGTGTATCAATAGATCAGTTAACCGAAATTTTACCCCTGGCTTACGCTGATGACTTGGCTCTTCTTGCTGACTTTCTCGTAGGAATGCAGAGAATTCTTATATGGTTATTTTCATACTGTCAGCTGAACGATTTAGAAGTAAATATAGATAAAACTAAGATGATAATATTCGAAAAAGGAGGACATATACATAACAAAAATTACCAACCAATCATGTATGGAAGATCCAGAATTGATATAGTCCAAAACTATGATTATTAGGGTACACCCTTCAATCAATCGGCCTATTTTGTAAGCGCCAAAAACATGGCTGTCAATAAATTCAGCATAGCTATAAATTCTACGATAGCTTTAATATTTAGACGAAAACTCGATTCTGGGAACCCCATTGTACGACTTTTCCAAAGTATGGTTTCAAACGTTCTGTTATATGAGGCGCATGTGTGGAGTCTGAGATACCTTAATGCAATTGAAAAAATTCAAACAACTTTTTATACAAGAATACTCAATGTTCCAAAAAACACAGCGGGATACGCAATTAGGCTCGAAATAGGCGCAGCAAAATTATCTGTACGTGTCTTTAGTTTAATTCTAAATTAGTTGGAGAAAACCCTTAAAATATCTGACGATCGTTATCCTAAAAAATGTTACCTAAGATTAAGACATTTGGAAAAATTGGAACCATGTCGGGAAAGATTAAATTGGGCTACTCAGGTTGAAAATATTTTTGTGGAGATCGGGAAGGGGGATGAATGGGAGTGTCTCTCTTTCTAGTTTCGAAAGAAATACAATATCTTGGATTAGAGCTTATGATAACAAACACCATCAAATGGATCTACAGATAGCCCACTCATCTTCTTCCTTCCAACTTTACCCTCATTTAACTTTAAGAGATGGAACACAGGGCTATTTGCCATCAAGAATACCTCACAAATTCATAAGAAGAATTGCGCAATTTCACCAGGCATAGCCGATTAGGGATCGTCCATATATTACGTAAGATGTTTTTCTTTTGTTTATATCGTTGTGTCCTTTTCAACTTCACATCAATTTTATTCTCGTATTTATTTAAACTTAAGAAAAACGTCTTACGTGATTTATGGACGATCCCTAATACCAATAAAAAAATCTGGCCGCTACGCGGGTACATTCTCATGGCGCGGGGCTGGCTTGGCTCGCAACTTTAAACGCGCCTAGGGCGCGCATTTTTGGATCTCGCGCTTGATAAAATATTTATCTGGCGCTCAATCTTTGTACCTCTCCCACATTGTAGCACTGGCCCTTTAAAATTAAAGGTCAAACAATTAACAACTGTAGTTTGATGATTGTCGGCTTTAACAAACACATTCTCTAAAGTATCTCATGCTTCGCGCTCGATTAAAATTTTTCCGTAATGCGCATTTTTCTGTATTATGTTTAACTATATCATATTATTATACATACAGATTTTTGTTATTATTAATTTAATATTTGTTCCTTATTTGGCAATAATCTGTATTCGCTGCATTGATATTGAAACAGACGTATATTCATTGTCACGTTTTTGTTATTAAAAAAAATGCGTATCCTGCAAGAAAAATGTTCAAGGCAAATTAGTAGATATAATTTAGGGGCACGATTTTGTTAACTAATATTTTATTGTAGCCTAAATCAAAATATTTTTTATTTTATAAGGTTATTTTTTACAATTAAAATAAAAACTACGCATCCTGTCAAAAACTAATTTATAACAGATTTTTTTATCTTCTTTTGGTGAAAAAACTTTCGTCTATTGATTTTTTTCGCATTTTTTTCCAATAATTTTAATTTCTTTCAATTTTTTTTTTTTTTTAAGATGAATAAATAACGTTTGTCGGTTCACTTTTTCCGTACCTTGCATAGTTTGACAGGAAAATGTTTATTTTTATTTTTAATAGGCTTTTTTAAACGGCCATACCACGCTGAAAACCCCAGTTCTCGTCAGATGACTGTAGTTAAGCAGCGTTGGACGCGGTTAGTACTTGAATGGGTGACCATTCAAGAATACTGAGTGCTGTTGGCACATCGTGGGTGTGGTGAGCCCACACTTTTAGTTATTTACTACAAGAAACTATTCACCTATAAACACTACCCAAATCGGGTAGTGTCACGCCTACCCTGAAAGGGAAATGGCTTAATGGTATACATACATAGCATTTGTCACGATTAAAACAACAAATATGCGACTTATGAAAAAAATGATTGAAACAGAATTTGGTTATCTTTTTGAGATGCTCAATTTTGCTTCTCAATATTTTTTTCATATCTCGTATAGTTTTGGTGGAAAATGAATTTTTTTTAAACATTTTAGATTGATAAAACCAAAACCGTCGCGGGTGAAAATATTTGGTATTGATTTTGTCTTGAATGTCTTTAATAGGTCTTCTGGGCCATGATGTCTGATTCCGTCTCACCAGCTAGAAATTGGAGATATGCAGACTTGTCATGTAGTTATAACTGTAGCTGTACCAATAAAAGACCAGGTAAACTTGTTTCGAGACACGGCAGTATAATTTATGTATTGGTTTTATCACTATTTGGAATCTGTCGGCCTTAACAACTACAGGCATATAAAATTTTCCATATCCATAAAAAAAATTAAACTGTCAGTTTCTACAAGTATCTAGTGAATTGTCGGAGTTAGGAAAAAATAGATAACATTTTTAAATTCGCAATCCAAATAACATAATTATTGCAAATAAACAAACTGATGAATAAATGAAAAATAAATACCATAAAGATGAATGATATAAACATTCTGTAAAATTCAAAGCGGATTAGTGATGACTATTCAAGGCGTTGACAGCCTGTTAGCTTCTCTTCTAGTTATAAATCTCTCAGGTTCTTTCCAAAACAAATAACGTTGTCTTAAGACGTCAATTTTTGTCTCTAAGTCGAAAATATTCGTCTTAAGACACAAAAAATAGTGTGGTTTTGTCTCACGAGCTAGACATACAGAAGAACTTAAAATTGTCTTCAAACAGTATCTACCCACACAAAATCAAGACTCAAAGCCCAATCCAATCTGATCAGCCTTAAGGGAGTTGTAGCGCTACGTACATACATACATAGATTAGCAGTTCGAACTCGAAAGTTCATTGCCTCACTACCCGATTCGGGTAGTGTTTCTAGGTGGATATTTACTACCAATGTGGGCCCACCACACCCACGACGGGCCAACAGCACGCAGGCATTCCTGAACGGTTACCCATCCAAGTACTAACCGCGCCCAACAATGCTTAACTTCAGTGATCTTACGAGAACTGGTGTTTTCAGCGTGGTATCGCCGTTGGCTATCGCCGTAGCGCTACGTAGCTAGTCAAAATGAAAACTGTCTTGCATTTGACTTCCGAGGTACCTGATGTGGCAACGTCGCCTCGCGCGTGTTAGTGTATTTACTAAAATAAGCGTAAGGTGTCATATATTTTGAATAGTGCGCTTATAACCTACAATACTACAGGGTATCGCGGTGTTGCCACATCTGCTACGTAATGGCAAATACATCGTAAAACTTCGATGGTTTCAACGTAAAATTAATTTTTTGTAGCATTTGCGAGTATCCTTCGGACAATATTAAAGAGTGAAAATGTTCACTGCATATTTTTTTACTATTACAAGTTGTTTCATGAAAATCTGTTTGTCAATTACAAAATGGTGAGTAATTCAATGACGTAAAATGTTAGGTTGCCATAAGAACACATGTTAAAAGCCCGATTCAAAAATTATTAATTTCTCTTTACATAGGTACCCTAGGCTTATGAAAATTCAACTGCATGTCTTAAACACCATTACGAAGTGATATGCAAAGTTTTATCAAAATCTGTTTGTCAATTCGTTTTTGGCTACAACGCCCTTAAGAAAGTTATCGCGACTACCGAATACAGACAGACAACTTCTTAAAACTCGGTTTTGCTGACTCAGGGTATCTCAAAACGTGCAGATTTGATAAAAACCGACGAAGCTAAATTTTACATGAAACTAATTACAAACAATTAATACCTTCTCATTAGGATGATAATCTAAAAATGTTTCCACTAAAGGTACGATAAGGGTTTTCTTAATCTTCATAATTTAATTTAGAAGCCTACAAAATGGAACTATTTCAGAATTTTGCAAATCAAACTGACATTTTACATGGCAATTTTTGAAATTCAGTCCTTTTAATGAAATCTGTAAAATTATTATCTTTTAAATCAATGATAAGATATTTCCATGCAAGGAAATGACTTTATGTTGAAGAGAATTTTATGAGATTTTAACATAACATATACTCATAAAGTATCACATTGACATGATAGAAATGACTCCGAGATTATTATAGATAAGAGTCAAAGATCTAAAGTAGAGACAATTGTAAGCCTCCTGTGTCAATTATATTCAAACGTATTCTTCTTCACATCTAAGAATGTAGCGTATTTTTTTTGTACATTTCCAAAATTAAGTGATTGGGTTGCAAAATTTATAGTAAATTTGAGACAAATTAAAGTCAATTATTTAAGTAAAGTAACTGCAACAAGTTGATATTGTTGCTGTATAACATATCTGTAACGAGTTACTTCGACAAGAAAGTTACTTACCCCAAACAACTTCTTGGCTTTGGTGGCTTGAAGAAGATCGGCCTGGAGAAGATTGCCACCGCTTCTTAGGAGGAAGTGCAACATGTGAGTCGCCCTGCGAACTTAATTCTGTAAGAACAAATAGAAATGGATAAATTTTTAATTTAAAATACTAAAACTGGAAATAACATGCCACAGAATTTGCAGTTTCATTCATTCAAGCCACGTAGTATGTATGACTAGTAGAAAGTTTAAGAAGCGCTGATCGATACTGTACTTTATAACTCGCCTGCTACGGTCGCTTCTCCAATCTCGTCAGGACGTCAGTCTCGTAACGACGTCAGTTTCCGTCACCCGCTCGTCCTAGACTCATCATAGTTCGCTTTAAGAAGAATATAACTATATGAAGTATTTAGTTCATCTGGCGCTCCAGGCCTTCCACGCGTAAATAACGTTTTAGCGATCCTAGAGCATGCAACAAACCGCGATAAGTTTGAAGAAAAGGCGAGAAAGCAGTTATCAACTCAGTAGCGCAAAACAGCAGCCAAGCAGAAAACTCAACGCCAAGACGTACTGATCCACGCACAAGGGAGTTAACGGTCTCTCTTGTGAAGGAAGTGCCAACTTCCAGAGAGTATTGTAACACATCTGTTAACATGAACAAGGAATCGGTGCGGCCCCCCGAGGGGTTCCAAAGCCCGAGACGACAACGAGTCCCGTCGCGTCGTCACTCTTGGCTCGTTCGCCTTCCGGTACAAAATTTTTCTCAGTGTTTGTGTCTCGTGTTCCCAGCACGTCTCTCCGTCCAGGTCGGAACCCTGGAAGCCGAACGCCGGGTCGCTTCCTCAGAAGGAATCTCCGTCGTCTCGCTCTGAACACGTCTCCCCGTTCAGGTCGAAATCCTGGAACCGAAATTCGGATCGTTTCCTTGGACGGAACCTCCGTCGCTTCGCTATCCACGCGGATTCCACTTTAGATTGCCAGCTCTCTTCGACGGACTGGCGGGGCGGTCTTCTATTTGTAAGTGGTAATAAAAACCTCTTTGTTTAAATACCAAACTTTTTAATGTGTTTACCCCTTTTCTCTCTACGTCCTGGTTCCACCCCCCCCCCCCCCCCGGTAGGCATCCCCGCCATAGTATTGATCCACACCCCAGCAGCGAGTCTACGATTGAATAAAGAAGTTTTACATAAAGAAGAGTAGGTTTTAAAAAGTGGTAGAAACTTGTACGATATATAATCTATGAAATTGAAAAAAACGAACGATCGACCGACCGAACGTACGCCCAGTGGGCACAAACGTTGAAGAACGTTATTAGAACGGCTCAAAAACATCCTATGTTAGTACAAATAATGTATCTTAAACATAAAATATTCCACAGAAGTTTCAAGGACGTATTTGAAACATGAAACGTTTTCAGAACGTTCAAATATCGTGTTTTGATTTCTACTTCCAAGAAACGTTTTTAAGACTTTCCAATTATGCTCTTAAATTTCGTGCCCAGTAGTGGGTGGATATCTCACTGTCTCTCTCTTACAAGTATACTTTCTATAGTCTATACCTTCTCTCTCTATTCGCGTATCCCTTTTATGCGGCTATTCGCAATTGTTCTGAAGACTCCTCTTAGATATCCCCACTACTGACAGGCTAAGCAAAGCATGTACATACACTCTCTCTCTCTTTCTGCACTATATTACCATGCGACCTCCTAAAAACTCATGATGATTCGAGGAGCTACCCCGAACGAAACATGAAAATCTTAAAACTGTGAATGCAGCAATCTGTATTGAATGATTATCAAGAATTCCAAGATTTCGTTGAGATTGCCGGGAGTTCCGAGGTTCACGACACTGCTCGCAATCGGACCGTTCCAGGACACCAGGACAGTTCCACGCATAGGAGCGTATGTCGGAACGCTTCACACCACTTCATCTCTGCAAACACTTGGCCAAAGATTTTCAAGATTTCTTACGAATGCAAAATTTCTGAGATATATCCAAGAGTTTCTCCAAGAATTCTCTTAAGATTTCCAGCACAGCAATCTGAGATTTCTTAGTGAGTAGCCCCTCGTGATTGAATGGAAGCGACGATTAGGTAGAACAAAATAAGAAAATGGGCGAAAAGGATTTTAAAATGCATAAATTTACAGTCCACGCTCTAGGAGAGTTTATAATGAACTAACTTATTGATAACAATCTGAACATAATTTAGGAAGAAAAAGAAAAATTGCATTGAAAATGGAAGAACAGCTGCAGTTAAAAAGTATAATATGAAATAACGCGACGAAATTTCAGGGCAACTTAAGCCGACGAAATCAACAAATCTGAATGAAGCTTTGCAAGAAGCATTGGAGGCGGAAACACGGATTGAAGAGAAAAACAGAAATAAAATAATGAAACCTATTATGAATGAACCTATATCCCAGTTTATACTACCACAAATGTTATCATCTATACCAAGGCCTAAGGCGAATACAACTCCGTTATCATTTAAAACACTTATTCAAAATATTCTACTAGCTGATCGATCACAAATGAAGTGCAATAAATGCGGAAAAATGGGACTCTTCGCAGCGCAATGCTACGTTGAGCCCCAAAACATTCAGATAACCCAAAACCACAAACGACCACCTCAAACTCAAATCCGGACCAGGAGGGAACAAGAAGAACAGGAAAATTACTTAGAGAATGAGGAAATGACACAAGAGGAGATTCAAGAACAGATAGACTACGAAAAAATGGCCGAATATCAGGAATATATGGACAATTGCAATCGATACAAGGAAGAAGAGCACATATAAAAAATACAGATTACACGTACATTTTGGATCTTCACTTAATTTGATGAAAGAATCAGCTCTACCATTGAATCAACCGACTCATCGATTTATAAGAAACTTTGTGATAGGCAGTGACAAACATAAATCGAACAATGCAACATATATAAATTATGTCGGAAGAAAACACCTTTTATATATTATTGATGAAAACATTCCTCTGCCAGAAGAAGGTACAATTGGTTCACAATTCTTCAAATAATTTTCTTGTAAATTCTCGTATAGTCGGTAACTTCCTAGTCAGTTTCTTTGTTACCTTCTCTAATTTTATTTTACCGAGAATTTTCGAAGTCTAGTCGAAACCCGCTCTCTTTTTGTAACGGTCGCTGAGATACTAAATCGGTCCTATTGTCGCGAATTGTGAATTTTGAAACGCGGTTGCTACTCGCTCTGTCGTCGAGGAACTGACACCGAGCCGAACTGAGGATCATTGCTAGGAGGACGAATCCAATTTGATTCTTATTGTCTTAATTAATAACAAATTGTCACTGGAGCAAAAATCTTGTCAATAGTTACCAATAAGCTTACTGATCAATGTTGCCTAAGCATCTAGTCACATTTTGTGAAATTTTAGTTGTCCCTGGCAGTCAAACTTATTCATTCTTATTATGAGTAGCGCAAGATTCTTGTCATTAGTTACCTATGAGCTTACTAATCCATATTTTGTATAAATCTAATTATATCGCCCTTTTTGTTGTTTTACTTCAAAAGTGCATCACGAATATCTTAGTTACCTCCTAAAATTGTCGCAACCCCAGTTAGTTGATTCACCCATTATTTCCCGAATATCATTACTTTCGAAAATTATTCTTTCCCTCACTGCGTGAACCTCTAAATAGAAAGTTTCATGACCGCCTTAGTAAATAATGTAATTTTGACATCAAATTCAATATCGGCATTCTTGAAACAACAAGATACGACATTTACACAAAAATGTTTAATCATCAACCGCGCTAATGTATCCTCAACATTCAATTTTGCAATTTTGAATTCAGATTCATGATCAGAATCTGAAAAAAAACCCTAAATACGGAGTTTCATGAATTAAACAAAAATTATAATTGCTAACCGCCATATCGGATCAGAGATATTGATTGAATGTCGGTTTGACCTGGTTGATGATCCTTTGTTGTTTACCTCTTTAGATCCTCCACGATAGATTAGGCAGTGTCTTGGAAAAAGGGGAAATCTATTAGGCCAGTCTGTCCAAAGTTGGCATTCAAGTAGCACGGAATTTTAACAATTAGCATTTGTGAAAATTAATGTTGTATAATATATAATCCTAAATTAATGTAGTGCAAAACAATTTGAGCATGATATGACGGGCTGAGAGTAAAGGCGGTGCAAAATGAGTTGCAGAAGAGAAGCGGTTTCAGTTTTCGTGTTAACGCAAAGAAGACTTGAAGAAAGTATGGGAGTGGAAACGGAATGATTGAGCGTCAGAGTAGAAGCGAACTGAAATTATTCCGCGGGGAAAAACGGTTTTGGACTTCAACCCGCTTTGGCTCCCAGTCTGAACTCAAGCCGCTTTTACCCACAGTCCCAACCCATCCAGAACATGGGAATTTTCGGCCCCCACCACTTTCCCATCTGGGAGCGACACATGCAAACGTAGCGTGTCGGTGAGTCGGCTCTGTTACATGCTGTGTAGACCAGCTTGTTGGCTATTAGGAGGTTTGGGTTGATTTTTGTTTTCAAAAATTCACACCTAAACGAAAGACTTCAAATACATGTAATGAAGTCTTGAAATATTTAATGATTATGTCTTACACGAATGTGTATGGGATTTTAAGATTAGGTTAATAATATCTATCACTTTCAAGTGGTTTCATTTTTTATTATTTACGTTTTATTTTTCAATCGATTTTAAATATTGCAAAGTTAGAATGATAATAAATAATTATTATTTTCAATTTATTGAATTAATCAACATTTTTAATATGTACTTACCTCTGATAATTACCTTGCTTTTCATGCTATTGTCACGTCCTGTGACGTATATAACTATATTATTTATACTTATATTATTAATAGTCGCCACATATATACTTATAATTTATATTATTAATTATGATAGAAAAGGATTATGTACTTATAAAAACGCACAAACTCGGGCATTTACATTTTTATGCATCATGATAAAATCAATAGTCTGAACTCCGCAGTACTAACCACGCAGTTTGGAAATCTTGACTTTTCTATATATTGTTAAAATACAATGACTTCTCGCCTACAAATCTCCGAACGCAGCTCATAAAAATCGGACAAGAAACATTAAGGAGGGTGGCACAATGACCAGTTCCTTGGACTCAAGGAATGGCACCCCGTGTACTACGGCTTCAAATATAGACACCTGGATATAATGACTTGATACAATGACTTCTCGCCTACAAATCTCCAAACGCAGCTCATAAAAATCAGCCAAGAAACATTAAAGAGGGTGGCACAATGACCAGTTCCTTGGACTCAAGGAACAGCACCCTCATGTACTACGCCTTCAGATATAGACACCTGGATATCAATTGATTTCAATTGATACGTCCCCTCGCCGTCAAGTTTTTGGTTGTCAAGTTTTTGGTTGTTACCACAATGGAATCTCCTGTATATAAACCCAGGATCAGAATCAGAACATTAGTCTATCTCCAAATTTCAAATCGGGCGGAAGCTCTGCCCTAGAGCACATTCTCAAATAAACATCAAAAATACAGATAGATTCCGGTTATTTGGAAAAGGTTTCCAAGTAGTCGAAATTTCAAATTGATAAATAAAAATAAAGTCAGTGTTGTGCTTCGGAAATTTCCAATCGAACTGAAGTCGATTGTAAATTTCAAAATCCTTTAAAAGCAGTGAAATCAAACCCAAGATTCTTTTCAAAATTCTATTGTCAAGGATCATTACCCTAAGTGCCTAAGTAACAACAGGGGACCTGAGCCTACCTGCTCCCTAATACACTCCATTGACAAAATCCTCATTGTCAACCATCGGAACGGTGAACGACCAGAAGGACGAGCAACGTACCCGTACTAAACTAATAAACCTGAGGACCGATACCAGTAATTTCTTCCATTCAACGAGAAGAGACATTTAACCAAACTTGGAAAAACCAGTTTTATAAAGGATCATCGGAAGTCCCAGTGTAAACCCCAAACAGTTAGTTCACAAGTTTAAAAGCAGAAAAATTTGGAATATATATATTAGGTAAGTTTTAATCATTGAGTTAATAACTCACAATACTTAAATTTCGTTTAAAACTCGTCATTAAGATCTTCCTTTATTTTAAGGTGGAGATCTGGATGAGGAGTTTCGCTGCCCGAGAGTTTCCAGTGCAACAACCATTTTTTTTAAAACAGAAGCAAATAGAACAAATAAAATTAAAGTCAATTCAAGAAACAAAATCCTTTCTCTTTCTTTAAAACAAATTAAAATCGGCTATCTCTCTTTGACTTTGTAATTTCTTATATTTAATAAACTCAAATATTATATGTACAATTGTATTCCATTTAATTAGTAGATTATTGTGTAGTTATCTCAACCTTCGGAAGTTATTCTCATCCCTGTTTCGAAATCCTAGATTTCGTTCAAAAACGAGAAAACCTTTTAATTAATTATTTTTAACAGGTAAGTTTGTTCCCTTCAGGACGTAACACTATTTTAGGCTATAATCACAATTTAGTGGATTTTAAGAGAAAAAGCCGAAAAATTATTAACTTGACCTCATATGCTTTCCTAATAATACCAAAACTATATAAAACCTTCAATGTTTTAAAATATTTATCTCAACATTACAAAATTTATTTTTTACACTTTTATTTTAATTGTGAAATAATTGTAATTGGAAATTAATTGTGAATAATATTGTAAAATAAATTTAACAAAATTTATTTTATAAATAAATATCTCATGCTTTTTACGGACAAAACAATTGTAAAGGTAAGTCTTTGTAGTATTTCAATAACTAATGAACATGTTTTCAGAATATTTTTCCTTGATTCTGCCCTCATAGGTTCAAACATGGTACAAAAAACCATTGTGAAATTTCAAATGAAAACTGTACTCTGTATAAATTAATTTTGAAAATGAAAAATATTAATACCTTTTATAAATATTCTTAAATTTTATTTGAATATAATACACATTCATTTTTACTTAAAAAATTCTTGTAAATAGTTGGTCATTTTTTTAATTTTACGACATTTTTGTACCATGTTTGACCTAAGGAAATAGATTTCAGGAATGAAATTATAAAAATATCTCAATTCGTTAGTGTTTGGTTTATAATTATATTTTTTGTTGAAATTTTTATTTCACATATCTGAAATATTGAAAAATTTTGTGAAATTTGGTCAAGAATCCTATATAAAAATTATATTTATATATAAGCTTAAAATGAGCAGAAAAAAAAGTTAAAAAATAAACAGCTGCCCGGATAGGGTCAAACATGGTACAAAAAACCGTCGTGGAATTTCAAATAAAAACTGTACTCAAGAAATAAACAGTTATTCGAAATTTTTATTTTGCACACAAAAATATTTTTCGCCTTAAATTATAATTTTGTTGAAATTTTTCCATTTTCTTCATTAAAAAATTTTTTGATTTGGAAATTTATTCATTTGGTTCATTAAAATAGGAATTATTACATCTTTCGTTGGAAATTGACCTTTTTTGGTTGAAAATAGAACTGTTTAGCTAAAACTTATATTTTTTGTTGGAATTTTGATTGACATACAGAAATATTCAAAAATCATTGAAAATTTTCTTAAGAATCTCAGGAAAATTATATTTTACCTATAACCACAAAAATAAATAACTTAAAGAATAAATAGTTATTCGAAATTTTTATTTTGTATTAAAAATTATTGTATGCCTCTAATTATAATTTGGTTGTAATTTTCCTTTTTTCTTGACTAAGAATCGTTTTTACTTGAAAATTTTTTTTCTTAAGGGTAAATATAACCGTTTTTTATTAAAAATAATTTTTTTGTATTGAAATAGCAACTATCACATTTTTTGTTGAGAATTAACCTTTTTTGCCTAAAAATTAAAATATTTTCTTTAAAATGTGTTATTTTGTTCAAATTTTAATTTGAAATACCTGAAATCTTAGAAAATATTTCGAAATTGTTGTCAATAATCTTAGAAAACTCATATTTATATTCATTCTTACAATTTTATTTTAATTCTAAAATAATTTTAATTGGAAATTAATTGTAAATAATTGTAAAATAAATTCAACGAAATTTATTTTATAACGAAATATCCCATGATTTTAAAAAGACAAAACAATTTTGAAGGTAATTCTTTGTAGTATTTTAATAACTAATGAACATATTTTTAGAATATTTTTCCGTGATTCTGCCCTAGGGTCAAAGATGGTAAAAAAACAGTCGTAGAATTTTAAATAAAAACTGTACTCTGTATACATTAATTTTAAAAATGAAAAATTTTAATATTTTTTATAAATATTCCTAAATTTTATTTGAATATGATACACATTGATTTTTATTTGAAAAATTATGGTAAATAGTTGGTCATTCTTTAAATTTTACGACATTTTTGTACCATGTTTGACCTTAGAGAATAGATTTCAGTAATGACATTATAAAAATATCTTCATTAGTTAGTAAAATACTATGAAGACTTGCCTTTCAAATGATTTTTCCTAAACATGAATAAAATTCAAATACACTCAAAAAATAAAATTAAGAAAGATCAGAAATTCGTGCAGTTGTTTTTTAGAAAATCCCACACATTTTTTAATAAAACTCATTTCCACACCACCATTAAAACCAAATTATAATTTAAGGCAAAACATAATTTTTAATACAGAATAAAAATTTGGAATAACTATTTATTCCTTAAGTTATTTATTTTTGAGGTTATAGGTATAAATATAATTTTCTTAGGATTCTTAAGAAAATTTTCAATGATTTTTGAATATTTCTGTATGTCAATCAAAATTCCAACAAAAAATATAAGTTTTAGCTAAACAGTTCAATTTTCAAACAAAAAAGATGAATTTTCAACGAAAGATGTAATAATTGCTATTTTAATGAACCAAGTGAATAAATTTCCAAATCAAGAAATTTTTTAATGAAGAAAATGGAAAAATTTCAACAAAATTATAATTTAAGGCGAAAAATATTTTTGTATGCAAAATAAAAATTTCGAATAACTGTTTATTTCTTGAGTACAGTTTTTATTTGAAATTCCACGACGGTTTTTTGTACCATGTTTGACCCTATCCGGGCAGGATCGAGGAAAAATATTCTGAAAATATGTACGTTAGTTATTAAAATACTACAAAGACTTACCTTTAAAATTGTTTTGTCCTTTAAAAATCATGAGATATTTCTTTATGAAATAAATTTTTTTAAATTTATTTTACAATTATTCAGAATTAATTTCTAATTACAATTATTTCACAATCAAAATAAAATTGTAAAAACTAAATTTTGTAATGTTGAGATAAATATTTTAAGACATTGAAGGTCTTATAAAGTTTTTATATATTAAGAAAGCATATGAGTTCAAAGTAATAATTTTTGGGCTTTTTCTCTTAAAATCCCAAGAACTGTGATTATAGCCTAAAATAGCATGGAAAGAAAGGTAATTATCAGAGATGAGTACACAGTAAATATTTTGATTAATTTAATGAATTAAAAATAATAATGATTTATCATCATTTAAATTTTGCAATATTTAAAATCGATTGAAAAATAAAACATAAATAATAAAAAATGAAACCACTTGAAAGTGATAGATTTCTAAGATTTCAGATATTTTAAATTGAAATTTGAAAAAAAAAACATTTTCAAACTACTAGGTTAATTTTCAGGCAAAAAAGATTAATTCTCAACGAAAAATGTGATAATTGTTATTTCAATTTAAAAAAATTGTTTTTAATAAAAAACGGTTCAATTTAACAATAAAAAAATGAATTTTCAACAAAATAAATAAATTTTCAAGTAAAAACGATTTTTAGCCAAGAAAAAAGGAAAATTACAACCAAATTATAATTTAGGGCAAAAAATAATTTTTAATACAAAGTAAAAATTTCGAATAACTATTTATTCTTTAAGTTATTTATTGTTAAGGTTGTAGGTAAAATATAATTTTCCTGAGATTCTTAAGAAAATTTTCCAAGATTTTTGAATATTTCTGTATGTCAATCAAAATTTCAACAAAAAATATAAGTTTGAAATAAAAAGTTGAATTTTCAACCAAAAAAGCTGAATTTTCAACGAAAAATGTTGTGAATGCTTGTTCAATGAAAAAATTCGAATTTTTAATTAAAAAAAGTTGAAATCAACCTTCAAAGAATGAAATTTCAACCAAATAAATAAATTTTCAAATAAAAAAATTTTTTAATGAAGAAAAAAGAAAAATTCCAACAAAATTATAATTTAAGGTGAAAAATATTCTTGTGTGCAAAATAAAAATTTCGAATAACTGTTTATTTTTTTACTTTTTTTTCTGCTCATTTTAAGCTTATATATAAATATAATTTTCATATAGGATTCTTGACCAAATTTCACAAAATTTTTCAATATTTGAGATATGTGAAATAAAAATTTCAACAAAAAATATAATTATCAACCAAACACTAACTAATTGAGATATTTTTATAATTTCATTCCTGAAATCTATTCCCTTAGAGCAAACATGGTACAAAAATGTCGTAAAATTAAAAAATTGACCAACTATTTACAAGAATTTTTTAAATAAAAATGAATGTGTATTATATTTAAATAAAATTTAAGAATATTTATAAAAGGTATTAATATTTTTCATTTTCAAAATTAATTTATACAGAGTACAGTTTTCATTTGAAATTTCACGATGGTTTTTTGTACCATGTTTGAACCTATGAGGACAGAATCAAGGAAAAATATTCTGAAAACATGTTCATTAGTTATTAAAATACTACAAAGACTTACCTTTAAAATTGTTTTGTCCGTAAAAAATCATGAGATATTTATTTAAAAAATAAATTTTCTTAAATTTATTTTACAATATTATTCACAATGAATTTCCAATTACAATTATTTCACAATTAAAATAAAAGTGTAAAAAATAAATTTTGTAATGTTGAGATAAATATTTTAAAACATTTTTTCTCTTAAAATTCACTAAATTGTGATTATAGCCAGAATAGCATGAAAAAAAGGTAATTATCAGAGGTAAGTACATAGTGAAAATGTTGATTAATTCAATAAATTGAAAATAATAATTATTTATTATCATTCTAACTTTGCAATATTTAAAATCGATTAAAAAATAAAACGTAAATAATAAAAAATGAAATCACTTGAAAGTGATAGATATCATTAACCTAACCTTCAAATCCCATATACATTCCTATAAGACATAATCATTAAATATTTCAAGGCTTCATTACATGTATTTGAAGTCTTTTGTTTAGGTGTGAATTTTTGAAAACAAAAATCAACCCAAACCTCGTAATAGCCAACAAGCCAACGAAACCGAATCGTGAAGTCGAGGGACTCCGAAGTCCGACTCGAGCGAGCTCGGCCCGAGCCACGGGTTCCTGCTCGTGGACTTTCGGCTTTACACGAAGCTGGTCTACACAGAATGTAACAGAGCCGACTCACCGACACGCTACGTTTGCATGTTTTGCTCCCAGATGGGAACATGGCGGGGGCCGAAAAATCCCACGTTCTGGAACCTCTGCCTGGAGATACTGTTTCCACGAGACTACAGGGAAAAACGGCTTGAGTTTCGGCCGCGAGGAGAAACGGTTTAGGCGTCTAAGCCGTTTCTGCCCTTAAAGTATTTCAATCCGCTTTCCCTCTGACGCTCATTCAAACCGTTGTTACGCTGAAGCTTTCAAAATCGCTTTCGCTCCTCTACTAATTCTACACCGCTTTTACTCTCGGTCCGTCATATATCAATCGCTATATTGGATCAGCGATATTGGATTTTGTGATTTTGAATTTCGAATTATAATAATAAATTTTTAAAATCCGTCATATAAATGCTCATGAAATTTCGAGAAGAATTTCGAATTGTCAATCGCCATATTGGATCTACCATATTAGAATATATAATTTTGACTTTGAATACGTTAGCATACACTTCTAATCTAGAAACTTCTAAGAGCTAACGCTCAACGGAAATCACTGTCCTTCTCCCCTTGGCACATAATCTACTATTTATAAAATATCCGGTAACGCTCCTGGTTAATTTTTCATACTAAAAAATGAGAGAACGCTTTGAAACGATGAAGTCTAATTCAAATTAATCGCGAAAATAGTCATTTTGCCCATATTTTAAAATACCAATAGAAGGGGATGAGGCCGGTCAAAATCAAAACTTATTGGGTGGAAATTATTTCCTGAAGATTCCTTAGAAGACAACTAAACTCTAATTCATAAAAATGTGATAACAAGTAATTACATTTTCAATTTTTTCGAAAACAGAGCTATTCACATTAAAAAGCCCATTGTAATTTTGAGACCAACCTTACACGGAGAAAAAAATCGCACTGTTATAGTAGGCTGAGCTCTTGATATTACAGTACGGAACTTCATGTGCCAAATTGGCATGAATTTCTGCCAATATTGGCATCAGGTTAGACATTTTTAGCATTAAATGTCCTATACCATAAAAGAATCAAGCACATGCCGTTATTGCTGTAGTCACATGCCCTCAGAGCAGTTGTGCCTTGCGGAAATAGTTCCAACTTTGCCTTGCTACGGTTGTAAGAAAGCCCATCCTCTTAGGGTATGAGTAGTCTTGCAAAAGCGATGTGAAGTTAGGCCAGGCCTACAGGGGCTACGTTCGTAAGTAAGCGCAGCCTAATATCTCATTTGTAAGAGTACTCATACTCTAATAGGGTGAGTTCTTTACAAATATAGCAAGGTGAAGTTGGAGCTTTTTTCGCAAGGGATAACGGCTTTAAAAGCATGAAGCTTTGTACTTTTTTAGGATAAAGGGTTTCCTGCTTAAAATGAATGAATTTTGTACCAGGATAGCAAGAATGAAACCTGCGACAAAAGCATGACTATTGTTCTTACTATTATAGGCATATTTTTTTCTCCGTGTAGTATTCCAACTTTAAAAACGTGTATTTTGCATCAAGTAAAGGGAGGTTAGTCACCAAACGGGAAGATTAAAACGCAGTTAGGAAACATTGAAACTATATGGGTCTCCTCTTGTACAAAAGATAGAAGAATTAATATTAAAACATGAAGTTATGTACAAATATTTTTTATGTGGTAACAAATTTGATAAGAAAACGATTAGAATCTGCTCTAAAACAATACTTTTTATATTTAACAACCAAAGAATTCTATTTCCAACAACTTACAGAAGTTTAAACACATCTTAGGACAAAATTCATAAGTCTCAGAAAGTGGATATAAGTATAAAAATTATAAGTATGTTTAGCTTAATTGAACTTACCAACAAAATCCAGATGAACGGAAAATGTAAGAATTAGAATGTAGCTGGCGATCTTCATTTTTCCTCTTTGTATTGAATAGATTTCTTGAATTTCGACGGAGAACTTTAGAATTTTTGTACTGCTATGTATACTAAACTTCATCAGATTACTATGAGTCAATTCTCATTGCGGAAATTTTTGCATTGGAACTGCCACGTTTTGTAAATAGGCTTTATTTGCGCATGACATCTAGACATGGAAAAATTACGTAATAGTCAAGAAGTAAAGCTCAGAAAAAATATGATCTCTTATTCTGCTGTCAGTAAACATTTCGGTGATTATTATCACATCATATTTCTTCAAAGTTTTATAATTGCGTGTACTTTTATTGGTATAGCTTAAAATGACCAAGTGAAACGCTTTAAAAAAAAGTATATTTTTACGCACCAAAAAATGCAAAGACAAGAAACTTTGACAATAAATTGAGATGGACTAAGATTAACTCAGATTACTTTGGATTACATAGGATTAATAGTTGAATTTCAAAATAAAAAAGATATATTGTGTTTACTAGAATAAAAAAATAAAAAATATAGTTATTTTTGAACCAACAATATTTTTTTTTTTTTAGAGTTTTTTAGAAGGGTTTTGCTTTGCTAACTATTGTTTTTGCGGGGTCTTTTTCAAGTTTTTCATATGTATCATCAGTTCCATGATTTTTTTGTTTTAGTCTTCTTCATTCATTACTACTGTTGTGTTGCCTTTGTCTGTGTGTTATATTATGATGTCTTCATTCCGGTTTAGTTGTTTTATTGCTTCTTTTTCTTATTTTTTTTAGTTTGATGATATCTTCTTTCGAAATTCTTGAGGGTATCACTGCAAAATTAGGTCCTTTAGATAAGGCTGAAATTATTTCATTGCTGAAAGGCTGGTTAGGGATCGTCCATATATTACGTAAGACGTTTTTCTTTTTTTTATATTCTGTCTTTATTTAAACAAAAGAAAAACGTCTTACGTAATTTATGGACGATCCCTTAGAGATGTTATTACTGTGTTAGGTAGTGGTGTGTGCCTTAATGGAAGAAATTTGTCGAATTTTACTTTTTGTTTTTGCGTGCAACGATCTTCAATCCATTGGAATTGGTCAAATGATATGCGGTCTAATGTAGACCAAATGTCAAATCTGAGGGTATTTCTAGGTGAAGGTGAAGTTTTAATAGTTTTTTGAATGTAATGTGCAAGACAAATTTCGTATAGTGTCTTCTTTCTTTCAAGAGAAGCAAACATGTTTTATGTAGAATTAATTTGGATTTAGATGTTCCCAAATGGTTATTCATTCTTAAGAATTTTGGGAAAATGTTGTTGTCCCTGCATCGTTTCAAGAAAGGTAAAGATGTTAATAGCTTAGCTTGAGAAGACCTGAGCTTACTAAAAGTTTTAGTGCAAGTAAGAAAACTCTCCCTGTAGAGTTCTTTCATAAGAAGGATATTAACGCACGCAACGAATCTCCTGTTTGTAGTTTCGCAGAAATTTCTATTCTGCAGGTAGACATTTTCTATTATTGCTTAGGAATAATATGAGTCATAGCATGAGTTGAACTCGAGTTAGAAAATTCGAGAAATTCTTGATGGATAAAAATTGTTCAATCTATAAGTTACTAGCGTACTAAAAACTCATGAGTGTCTATTTTGTTTCTACAAAATAAGGTGCTGTCCCATCTGATGTCGTGGTGGTAAAAATTTTGAATAAACACATTGTTGACGGTGCACTCTTCTATACAAGGCGGGATTTCCATTGGTTGAGACCTCGGACAAACCCGCAGAACTTTCAAGGCTATTCAGGTTTTATACATACGTGCATAGGCTTTCGTTTTACTCGTTTCTAACAATACCAGAAACTACAAAGATTTTTTGGGCAATTTCGAAACTAAAAACACCACTTGAGTTTGATGATCTGGCCCTTCGTGCTGCGGGAGAGAGCTCTGAACCCCCTCGTCATGAATAGCGAGGGGAACATGTACACCAATAAATTCCTTAAGGTTATTTATACATTCTTGATTTAAAACAAAAATTTTACTATTTCTTCCATTCGCCGCCTTGAAGCTTTTCATATATTCTAAGTGTGTTAATTCTAATTCCAATTATATATTTTCGTATATTTCTGTGAATGTACAAAGGAGGGGAGCCAATGAGGACGTTTTTTGGCGCCCAACGGATTGGGCTTAAATTAAGTAAGATTGCTCTTTTGTATGTGACTCACAAGCTTCTGAAACGATTTTCCGAATGAGCGTTTCGTTAAGGAAAAAACACAGTCTTCATGAGAGCATTTTACATGGGATGTCGAGCAAATCGACAGATAATTTAACATTTGACCCTGTTATAAATCCACCCCATTCACCAAATAGCTCAGAAAAAGTGTATGTGTATAATGTATAAAATATAGCAAAGCGATCATTCTAGGCATTTGTCTACGCATTGAAATTCAGCAATATATTCCACCATATAGCTATCATTAAGAAATATGTGCATTTAAATGCACGTTTCTGATGCTTTCTCTGCTCAAATCTGCAAGAAATAGTGATTTTGTTATATTTTAACATCAAGAGATGTAAAATAATCAGAAAAAAAGAAAATTTATACTTTCTCACGTGTTTTTCTATATTTTCCCATGTCCCCTTTTATTTTTTCATGCTGTTTCATATTATTCCAAGCTTTTTTCATATTTTCCCCATCCCCTTTCTATGTTCCACGCTATTTCATATCGTCCCACGCTCCATCCTCTTTTCCTACACTATTTTATATTTTTCCACGCCCCGTTCTTTTTTCCCACGTATTCCCACTCAGAGAAATGATTGGATGGTCCGACCCGTAAGTTTTTTTCTGTAAAAATTTTTTTTAGATGCTGGGGCGCCATCCACTCAGTTGGCTGAGGAAGCCACTTTCAATGGACACGGTGGTGTTGGTTGTGCCAGCCAACTGAGTTGGTGCGGTGCATCAGCGGGATGGCTGCCTCATGCAACTACTTGGGTCATAGCAACTGCTCAAAATGTTGCCATGCCGTTGTGTTGTCTGACTCACCTATTTCTGACGAATTGGACAACCAACCCTGTTTGCAGCCTGTCCCATGTACTTAGCAGTAATTACTTTAAATAATTTGGATGAATAATACGCCCAGGAAAAAAATCGACTGGATGCAACCATTTAAAATTGTCATTGTGTCCAACGGACTTGGTTAGTACGTCAATCTGAACAGACGTTCTGACCAACTATTCCTCAACCAACAAAAAATTGATGGAAGCAATTGTCCGGATGTGTGTGTGTGTGTTTGTGGATGTGTGTGTGGAT
The DNA here is from genome assembly GCA_932195095.1 of Andricus curvator. Lineage (NCBI taxonomy): Eukaryota > Metazoa > Arthropoda > Insecta > Hymenoptera > Cynipidae > Andricus > Andricus curvator. The sequence goes on along the minus strand of CAKNYM010028689.1, from coordinate 64,269 downwards.
GTCACACTTTTTTGTGAACACGATTACTTGAAAAGGGTTGCAGCTAAATTGATGAAATTTAGAGGGCTGATTTACACCACTAATATCTTGGAACTGACCGGAGAATTTCTAGAAATATTTATTGCTTTTTATTAGCACTAAATAATACTTTTAAATCAGTTTCTTATAGTAAAACTTTGTCATAAAAATAATTCAAAGTTGATGCAAAAACATAAAAGTTTCCTTGGTTCAAGACGAATCGATTGAACTATAAGATTAATACATTTTATCGAAGAGTGAGGAAGTAAAGGTCATTTATAATATTTCAAACCTCTGTTTCAAACAGAAAAACTTTTTTCATCGACATAATTCAAAGTTGACGCATGAATAGAAAAGTCTATTTAGTCATAAAGTTTCAAATAGAATAATTCTGACAATGTTTGTAAGGAAATCATAAAGCTGGGAAAGGGATACATTGCGACAGAACTTCTCCCTTCCCTCTTTCCAGCTCGAAAAATTATCATTTCGAATACAAAATTTTATTTGTCTAATTTGTCTTTGTGTTTAAAAATTTTTTTGTATTATTTTATAATTTTGTACTTCTTATAAATTTCTATTTTTAAATTAATCAAAATGAAGACTTTGGTTTGTCTATTATTCAAAAAAATCACAAATGCTTATTCTATGAGGAAGCAAATACATTGCTAACGGGAAGCAAAGTGCTCGTGAAATGAGCACCATATAATTATAAATATAAACAAAGTGGAAATACTCGTTCGATTGACATAAAAAAGTGAGAACCTAAAAATGATTCAAAACTGTAAAAACCTTTATAGTAACAAAATTCAAATCCTGGAAAAAAAATCCCTGACAATTTCAAGTTTTTTTCCAATGATGACAACACTATTGTCATCTGAAGACATGGACTAGATGAGCTACACAAGTTTTCCGATTTCACCAATTGATCACACGCCCATATCCAGTTCACTATGGAAATTGAACAAAATGAACAATTGCCTTTCTTAGGCGTACTAGTTTACAAAAAATCTGGTCACACAACAAAACATGCGGTTTTCAGAAAACCCTTACATACAGATATCTACGTGCCTCCTTTCACCACCACCCATCTCAAAAGCAATCGGTCATCAACTCCTTTGTATGTAGAGCTGTCTTCATGACAGATAAAGATAACTTACAAAAGGAAATACAAAATGTTAAACAAATCATAATACAGAACGATTAAACAAACACACACGAATGAAACCCGAAACAAATAATTTTATTATAATGAATCATCGTGAAAGCATTAAATCTATTATATTGTAGCTGTCTTATCACATCTCCCCAAAATCCTAATGACGCATTTTTTTCTTACTTAGAAATCTGTAGTCTTGACGCTCTGAAGGATGCTCTCCATGCCGCGTCGTGGCGGCTCAGATGTAAATCATTTTTTCAATTCAAAGTTTTGCAACTGATCAAGACTTTCAATTACCTCAGCCAAATAAAATTTACTTTAGTAAAAGCAACCTTTTTCTCAGTGCATGAGTATTACATTTTCTACACTTTTTAAATTATTTTAAACGTTATTAATACGTATATTCGTTTCTTCTTCTTGAAAGTTCAACTATGTGGTTGCTTATGACACTGATTGTTTAAAAATCAATTTTTATTCGAAAATTGAAATATTGAATTGAAAATTTGACTTTTTGAGATAAAAATGTACCTCTTCTGGTAGAAAATCTTTGTTGGTTGAAAATTAAACTTTTTTTTGGCAATGCAACATATTGTGACATGAAATCTCAAGAATTTAAAGCGTTTCATATCGAATTCCATATGGTATCCAGATAAGTCGTGTTTAAAAGAATTTATTTCACTACTATCCCCCTATTTTTGTAGGAAATCACCCCGTTCCCTCTCTTTTAAGAGCATTTTTGGCTCTAAAGTATGACATTTTGATATTTTCAATTATTCTTGATTCATTATTGTAATTTAAGAAAACGAGAAAACGCAGAATAAACGTAAAATCCGTATTTAGCCAACGGCTACCTTACTTTCGAGTGGGAGTACAAATTGACGTCGGTTCAGGTATCAGGTTCGCAACACGGCCTAAAAACACGAAAGTGTAGTATGGGTTGAATGCTGCAACCAGCAGTTCATTAAAGAAAATCGAGAAACGAAATCACATGAATTCATCATATTACTTTTTGCAATAATGTAGCCTTGGATGAGATAAATTTGGACAAATAGAGATCTTTTTTCTGGAACCTTTGCTTAAACTTTGAGCGTATGTCGATATAATTTTTCAGATACCGCTATTAGTTCTATAACATACAGGTATACATGGGCATACAGATCGGGGAATCTCTATGAAACTTTATTGTTAGAGAAGTGAGTGTTTGTCTCGAGTCTTTAATTTACGATATCGGATAAGGTAGTGACTAGCGGTTATCCGCATACGACGTATATATTTTTTAGGGTGAGAGAGGCAGGAGGTCAGAAAGGGGGAGTCAGCGAATCAAAATTGGCTGCGTGGAATACGAAGGGCCCACTAGTATATATATATGGAAACATCTTGTCAAAAATTGCTTTTCGCGCTGAATCAGTATCATCTACTGCCACTTACACTCATCGAATCGATTAGTAAAAAATGAGGATCACTGTCAGCACTCTATTCCTTGCTTTTACCGTCTCCCTTGATTCTATTGGTAAATATATAATAATATAACATCTTTACTTTTCATACTTTCTACCTCCTCAATTTCCTGACTTCTCCTTTCCCTACTCTCTCCCCCCCCCCCTCAAATCCCACACTTTCAATCCCATTTATAAGAATGATATAGATCGAAATAACGCGTAAAAATGAATTTAAAAAAAATTTCTTCAACTGTAAAATTTGCTTTTCTGCCTTACATTGTTTTTTATTTTCACCTCAGTAGGTAATTGAACATATGCGAAAGCCGCCAGAAATAAAATAATATATATAATTTCAAAAAAAAAAGTTAAACAACCACCGCAGAGTCCCACTAAGAGCAACTGCCATCCAAAAAATGTCAACAGCCCCCAGTAGCACCGCGGTAAATCACACCCACGGCCACGTATCAAACCGTGAGATGGGTGGTCATATATATATATATATATACCTGCATGCTATATAAATGCATTTCAAATCACCTCTAAAAACGCAGTATTTTCATACGTTTGTATGAAAACAGTATTTCCATACAAATCAAAATTTAATCAGACATTCAATCAGATTATTTAATCTGATAATTTCTTCGAAAGCTGTCGTGGAGACTCAATTCTTACATAAAACCTTTTACCTTCCATTCCAGATCAGAATGTCTTAATTAAAATGATCGTAATAAAAAATGTGGAATGATATCATTATCTGCGAGGGAAAATCTTTACAATAATAAAGTAATTATTTCACATATCTGTGAGATGACGGCTATACTTATGTATATATTTGTACTCTGATTATGCAATGGAATATTCCTTAGATACAGCTGTTATTTTCAGTGTAAAAAGAAACGATTCTGGGTTCCCATCAGTGGTCTCATTTCAGTACAACTTGAGACTAATTTTTCTCAGTCTTATTGTTCTTACAGTCTATGACGTCAAAACTTATGACATCATAGATATACATGGCCATTACATGTCTACGAACTTGAAAAGCGGCACTAAAAGTCGGTTCCTACGACTCGCACGTGAAAATACACTCATCAATAATATCCCTCTTTTCCCCCTTGGTGCATAATATACTATTAAGCTTTCCATAAAGAAATTACTTTTTAACATAATAATCCATTTTCGAGCAGATGGTAGAAACTAAAGAAATTAATTTCGTAATTTCTCACCAAACAGTTGGACTTATGAACAAAGAGTCAAATTTTCAATTAAGATAGAGAAATTTCCAGCAAAATAGCTAATTTTTTCTTGAAATAGTTGCATTTTCAAGTAATGAAGATGAATTTTCAAGAGAAAAATTTAATTTTTAAATAAAATTAATTACTTTTTAACAATAATTTTTGAATTACTAATGTAATAGTTAAATTTTAAACCTAACAACACATTTTCGACCAAATATTCGAATTATATTATATATTATCTAATATATAAAATCAAGTTGCCTGAAACGTATGATGCTTATGCAAATCCACAGTTTTTTATCAATCGGCAACAAGCGATGCACACATATTGGTCTGGCTCTCAGACAGGTCGTAAAAGGATTGAGGGCGGGGGGCAAATGGGAAGGGGCACCGTTGTGCATGTAAATTCCTGAGAAACTTCTACATGTTTGAAGAGTAGCATTTTCACCCCTCAGACAACCCTACATGCTCATACGGTAGTCTTAAATGAGGTCGGGGGGACGGGCAGACAGGGGAGTCAAATGCGAATGACCACGAATAACAGCTAGTACAGTATATATTATATATCATTATTATTATCAAATATGTATATCAATACATGCAGTTTTAATATATTTATATATATAAAATAAAAGTCAATGAAGAGACAAAACTAAAATTAAGCCTAAACGTTATTTGCAAATGATAATTTTTTTTCAAATACAGTTCCTTGACATATTATTTTTTAAACCAAAATGTGACTAAAACTCACTAAAAGTGACTTACGTCTGTTAATAATATGACTAATATTCTTTTGAATTCAACAGATTTCGATGAAGTTTATAAGAATTCACTCTTTATTTGGCTTATTTAAAATGATTGTTTGTTAAGTGCAAATTGAGAGCAAGAACTGAGTGAAAACATATTTATCAAGGATTCGGATATATTAAAAACCGTTTTTTGTGGTTTTTGTGTAAAAAAAACACGGTTTTTGTGTGGCAGAAAATCTTGTATTGTCATTAAGGTTATTAAAGTGTTTATGCACTCGTCGCTTATCTAACAAGAAAAATGTACGATGGGGAGTTCTTATAATAGAAAATTAGTTCTCATCATTTTTATTGAATCATCAGAAAGATGCTTTCTGCAAAGAAACGTTGAATTAAGCTAAAAATATGAGACATAGATGCGCTGAACAACAAAAAAAAAAGAATCTCATATTTCTTCTTGCAGAATGCAGTTCACAGCCCGACGAGAAACCTAACAACGAACGTAATCCTGGACCTTCTTCTTCTTCTGCTGCTCGACACGTACATTTGCCTGACCGAATTTCTCCAGAGGAGGCTCCTTTTCGTGGCAGACCCAGGTTTCCTGCTAGCAGTAGTCCTGATGACGAACATAAGCCTGGTTCTTCTTCTGCCAGACAACATTCATCTGACCGGGCATCTCCTCAGGAGCCTCCACTTCGCGCCAGATCCGTTTCTCCTCTGGGCAGGCTTCCTTCAGATCGAATACTTGGATGTACAATAGAAGAACTTGGATATGTTCGGCTTATTCCTCGCACAAATCGAAACCAGCAATTTCAATTTCGAAGATACGTTATTCCTGGCGGTATGCCAATTAAATTTCGAGTAGATCAAAGTAAATATGGGCCCGTGCCAATCCGAGAATATGTTGTATTATCAACATCCAATGATGACATTTTTGCAATATTGGATCATAGTGGGACTCTTCGTGGAATTTATAGGACAGATAAATATAGTTCGCGAATAAAAATAAATATGATAAGCGACGCAGTTGAAAATTTGACTCCAGATGAAAAAAGGGATTGCCCAGTAGGCAAAGGTCAAGCAATCTTCTCAAGAAGTTTTATTAAAGCTTCTGCAAATTACGATTCACTACAGCCTGAACGGAATCCCAATGTCGAACGTTATCCTAGTTCTTCTTCTTCTGCTAGACCGTCTAGGTTTTCTCCGGGCAGGCATTTCCCTCATGAAGTACTTGGATATGCACTTGAAAAACTTGGATATATTCGGCTTATTCCCCAGACGAATCAGAACCGGCAATTCGAATTTCGGAGATATGTAATTCCTGCCGGTTTACCAATTAAATTGCGAGCAGAAACGAATAAATATGTGCCCGTGCCAACCCGAGAACATATTGTTTTATCGACATCCAATGGTGTCGTTTTTGCAATACTGGAGTATACTGGAATTCTTCTTGGTATATATAAGGCAGATGGATATAGCTCGAGACTAAAAATAAACATGATAAGCGGTGCACTTGACGATATGACCGTAATTGAAATGAAGGAATGTCCCGTAGGCAGACGTTTTCCAATCTTTCCACGTTGGTTCAAAGAAGCTGCTTCCAATGAAGATACTCTACAGTATTTGTATCATTAATTCAATAGAAAAAAGATAAACTGAAATATAATATTCTTTGTAATCCGTAGTCGGATCAGAATTAAATAAAAGGATTTAAATGCAAATGTATTATGGTCATCAATGCTTCTTTGTTTTATCTTTTGCTAATCCTCACAAGGCCATTAAAATTTTTTTCTTCGAATATTCAAAATGCCAACAGAATTTTCAACTGCCAACAGAATTTTAATTATTTTTTAGCTACAGCGTATACTTTATAGGGATAATAATTTTTTAATGCAGTCGCGTAGCCTCATTATCCACACGCAACGACGGACTTAGTGGGGCGAAATCAAATACCATAGTTAACGATAGCTTGTAGGACGCAATTTTTAATTGATTTTAAGTTCTGTTCTAATAGAAATATTTTGTTATTTAATTGACAACTGATATATGGAAGCGATTTTCGAATTTGTATTGTTCAAAATTTTACATCAATGCAAATAATTTATAAATGATCACGGTGGTGTTGCATTTCAACCCCCGTATATTAATAAATTTATCGTCGGGGTGTGATATGATTATATGAGGGCGTAATTTTCTGCGAAATGAATTTTTGCAGGTTCAAACAGGTTTCAGCAGAAGAGTGTGTGAACATTCCTGATGCGCCATAGCATAATATTGAGCAATTGTGCTAGCCGAAATAAATATTTAATTGAAATTCCCTTTGACATTTACCGACATCATGCGTCACAGGCGTCTCACATTTCATATAATGTTAAACAATTCCTGGTAAACAAAATTCCATTCTGATGACGTCATCCTCGTTCCAGGAATCCTTATATACAGGGGGTTACCATATGATGCAATATTGAGGCTATACATGGGGCGCTCTCCCTAGAAACACTACCCGATTCGGGTAGTGTTTCTAGGTGGATATATGTGACGCGATCCGAGAAAAGGGACCTACTAGGCAAAAAATCGATTTTTGGATTATGATGAATTCTATAGGTTCTTTAACTCATCTTTACAGGGGTGCAATCAGAAATTTTTTATCTGCATTATTTTACAAGATATAAATTATTTAGAAAGAGTCTTCGAACGCGTGCGGAGCGGAAGCTTGACGCCTTCGCTCTATTTCTTCTCCCACCACTTCCCCTACTACTCGACTCGTCCCCTGCCTGCAGCTCTACGCTCCGCCCAATCCACGTGCTTGTTGAACGTGCTTCGTTATGCCAAAAGATAGTTGTTAATGGTGTTTATAAATTTTTCGAAAGATAGTGTTGGAAAGAAATGAATGCTGAGGAGGAGTATGAAAAAATCGTTGGAACTTCAGTCTATGATTGGGTTTTAGACGAGGAGACAGATGAGGTAAAAATAAAAAATGATTCCCATTATTATAAAATAATAAATTATTTTAAAAATTTTAATATGAAATAAAGGTCAGAATTTCCAAGCATAATTTATTAATTGATTCTTGTAGCATTCGTGTTTCGTGAAACAAAGCAAAGAAGACGAGGATGATTTAAGTGACATAAAAAATTTGTACGATTTAGTAAGAGACGACTGCTGCAGAAATAGGTGTAACAGCTTTATTCCCAAGGATCTAGCTGTACAGCACAGGTACTTTACGTAGCATTTTTATAATTTGGATCTGTAGTCCAATATGTCAATTAATGCGATGGTGATTTCGCACAAACAAGTTACATCTGATACATTAAGGAGGAACACCAGTCATTCACAGAAATACAAGAATTTGCCAAAAATTTGTATTAATATTTAGTTTTACTATAGAAAAAAATGTGCAAAATTTCAAATATACATTCGCTAAACCCTAAAAAAAGTTGAGCTATTTCATCTACAAAGTTTTGAGGTTCATTTTCATTCAAACAACTATCTTATAAAAAATAAATACAATATCACTGAAAATTGGCGTACATTTTCCACAATATTCATGTCTCACTTACCCACATTTTCAGTGTGTTTTTGAGTTTGATTCACTATTTATATACCCCATAAATAAGGGTACTTTTTCATAAGTTTTATTTTTTTTTAAATCAGTCAAATTCCACTGATATTTAAGCCAGAATGTGGGCATTGGGTAATCAGTATAAAAATTAATTGGGAATCAGTGATATTTCACTGATTGAACACTGAAAATCACTGTTTAAAACGGTAAAGTATTTAATTTCATTGTTGCATCAGTGAAATTTGACTGATTTTTTTCGAGAAAGAATTCATGGAAAAGTGTCCTTATTTATGAATTATATAAATAATAAATAAAATTCAAAGAATCATTGGAAATTTGGGTAAGGAAGGCATGAATATTGGGAAAAATGTAAGCCAATTTTCATAAATATTCACCGCAAATATTTTTTAATTACAATAAATTAACAAATTGTACCTTCTTTTTATTTCAGGTAGAATTACTAAAAGTTTTAAGTCTATATTATAATAAAATAAATAATCAAAATGCTTGAATAAAAAAGGGACTATATTTTCGCTTTAACTGTCACTGGAATTCCTTCTTCAAGTTTTGTTTTACGAAATTGTGATCATCGAAATCAATATTATGAGAGATAATTCTTATAGAAATTATTATGTTTTTTATTGCTAAACTACCAAAGTTTTTATAGATACGATTTCATGGAGCTAGACAAAAATGAACAAGACCTCATAATTCTAGCACACTTTCAAGCTCACCGACGTATCGATGATTTGCTGGCCGAATATGGATAGTTCACGAAAAGGGGAGAGTCAGGAATCAACCCAGATGCAAAAGTAAATCACTTGCACGTCACGCACTACTTCGCAGACCTTCCAATCTGTCGCGACATGTATTTCTTTCTTTTCAATTTGGGGATAAAGCGTTATAAAAATTTATTGCATCATTACGAACAGCATGGTATTGTTTCAAGAGTACACAAGTCTTTCCAAAAAGTTGCAAGAAGAAGCAATGTCATATCAGAGAATGAAGTTAGAAATGTCATTACATTCATCACCACACTTGCGGAAAAGACCGCGCTTCCTCTGCCAGGCCGCCTAGCTCAATTTCACAATTAGAAAGTGATGAAATTACCATCGTCCGAAACAAAAAACTCCATATATCAACAATATAAAAAAGCAAGAACTGAAGCAACGGGTGAAGATGTTATTTCACTGATTTCATTTCGAAAAAATTGGAGAGATTGCTGTCCGTACGTGACAACCATGAAGCCAGCTGACGATCTGTGCGATGTTTGCCGGCAAAATAATCTGGACGTAATTCAAGCAGCGAATCTCGATGATAAATCGAAAGAAGTCCAACTGCTCAAGGCTATAGATCATTTGGAAGCAGCCAATGTTCAGCGAGAATATTACAATTCGTGGAGACAAAAAGCCAAATCTGCCGAACCAGAGACATTAGCTGTCACGTCATTCGATTACACACAAAACGTTTCGTTTCCAAGCAGTCCACAACAAGTTGGATCATCATACTTCAAAGCACTCCGGAAATGCAGCATTTTTGGGGTGCAAAATGAGGCAACGCAGGTTCAAACCAACTTTTTGATCGATGAGGAAGATGCTACAGGAAAAGGTGCCAATTCAGTAATTAGCATGTTACACTGCTTTTTGGAGAAGATACAATCAGCGAAAGACTTAGTTTTGTTTGCCGATAATTGTGTTGGGCAACACAAAAACAATGCCATGATTCATTACCTTACATGGCGCGTTTTGAGTGGACGGAACAAGAAAATCTCACTCAATTTCCTACTGACAGGACATACTAAATTCAGCCCCGACAGAAATTTCGGCATTCTGAAGTCAAAGTATTCCCGCGCCAATTTTGATTGTACACAGGATTTCATTAAAGTCGTTAATACATCATCTCCAACGGAGATTGCCAACGGCGATACCACGTTGAAAACACCAGTTCTCGTTAGTTCACTGAAGTTAAGCATTGTTGGGCGCGGTTAGTATTTGGATGGGTGACCGTTCAGGAAAACTGCGTGCTGTTGGCCCGTCGTGGGTGTGGTGGGCCCACATTGGTAGTAAATATCCACCTAGAAACACTACCCGAATCGGGTAGTGAGGCAATGAACTTTTGAGTTCGAACTGCTAATCTATGTATGTAATACATCATCTCCTGACGGTTACAACATCGCACTTCCTAGTATTGATTCTCCAGAAGTAATTATTTATGAATTCGAACCATCCTTCGATATACAAAACATCTCTTTGAAGAAAATCACCCCAGCAGGCCTCACTAATGAGAGAGCATGGTACCTTTACGATCAAATTCGCAACCTATGTAACAGAGAAGAAAGCAAAGATTCAGTTGCTCCTAAACCGAAGATTGCGAAAAAAAAGAAAGATCCAGTTGCTTCTGAACCGAAGATTGCGAAAAACAAAAGGAAAGGTTCAGTTGCTCCTGAAACGAAGACTGTGAAAACCAAAAGGAAAGATTCAATTGCTTCGGAACCGAAGATTGTCAAAAACAAAAGGAAGCGAAAATCATCTGACTAAAGTATCCGGAATGTATTATTTTGAACGTGTTTCATAAACTTGTGAAAATAAATTTACGTACAAAAATTATTGTTTCCCTTTTTTCCACTTTGCGTCAATGTGATAATATTATAACAAAGATGCATGCTGAATTCACTTATAATAATATACTATGCTCCTAGCGCCGGAAGTTTTTGGTAATTTACGGTAATTTTAGAGGCGATTTATGGTAACTTACTATGAATTGCCCAAAATTCCATTTAAAAATGTCTATAAGTTTATCGAAATTTATTGAAATTTTCGTTCATTCACGGTAATTTTTCAGGTAAATATGGTTACTTGCCATGAATTACCCAAAATTAATTTTTTTAATTTCCGGAAATTTATGAAAGATTTGGATAATTTACGGTAATTTACCATAATTTTATCAGTTATATGAGGCGCCCAGAGGCAAAACGTGGTAAGTCCTATGTTTCAACATAGGACTTGTCACGTTTTTCCTCTGAGCGGCTCATATGTGGTAATCGTATGTGGATAATCGTAAAATGCGAGCTCGTAGATGTATAATTTTCATTATTCACATCTGACGTCACTTTTCAGTCCCTAGGAAGTGAAAAGTACTTTTTACTCCCTAAGGCGTAAAAAGTAGAGCTTTAGCCTCGCTTCATAGGCGTCGAAAAGGGCTGAAATCATGCATGTGTCATAAAAAATATGATATATATAAAATAACTTTCAATTTCGAGATCAAAACTATATAATTTATTCAATAAATAATATATTTTGGAAAGATAACAAATTCTAAGACATCAACGCTTTTTTCATAATCCACATTGTTATCTTGTTTTAGTTTTACCTTAATTTTATATTAATCCAAAATTCCGCACACAATCAATCTAAGAAAATATCATTCATCACCCATAATGAAAATATTAGATAATGCAGTAAGAGGTCTATTCATAAGGTGCCATTATCGAAATTTTTTGGATTCCAATTAATAAATAAATTAATTAATCAATTAGAAAATTAAGAAATTTGATTTATAATATTAGCTTAATTTTAAAAGATTTAATTTCGTAATTTTAGTTGCAGTGTGTCACTTGCAAGGAAAGTTTCATATCAAAACATCGTTTCCAAAATTCAACTTATAGAAACATAATATTATACAAACTAAAATCAAGTTTTTATTTTCTTCATGTACTTAATTTCCTCCGTAAAACTCCATGATTTTATATCTAAAGTTTCATTTGGATGAAATTCATACTTTAAGTTCAAAGTGACATGTATGATAATACAATACTTCAAAAACTTTATGTTTACAATTTTACCCTCGTAATTTTTAATATTAAAACGTACGCAATTTCGACCAAAAAACTATTGAAGCAGTGAAACAATTAATTTTATTAGTTAAAAATGCAAATGCAAATTCGTAACGAAAATTGATTAACGAAAATTCTGTAGCGCAGGACAATGGACGGGAGAACTTGGTCTCGATTGCGGGCGCGCGAACGGGAGAAGAAGAGAGTGAAGAAACACGGTCGAACTGTAAGGAGTGGGGGTCAGAATTCCCCTCTGAAACTTCTTCTCCGCTTTGCCGTCTCGAGTTCGAAATTTCTTCTATCGCTCGCCCTGTAAAATTTCACTTTTGCCTAGTAGGTCCCTTTTCTCGGATCGCGTCACATATACTACCAATGTGGGTGCACCACACCCACAAAAATTGATTAAATTCATGATAATTTACGAAAAATGATGACGTTATTCAAAATATACCGAGCGTGAAAATTAAGATCCGGCAAGGAATAAAGATATATACAGATGACACATAACCTCCACCTGCCATCAAGATCTCCGTTTAATTTTCTATTGTCCAAAATATTTGTGCAGACATCATTTTTTTAACTCGTTGCAATTAATCTAGAATTGTTTGGAATTAAGAATGAGTCGTTTGGAATTCATAATAAATTCTTTAGAATTCAATTTAGTACACGATAAAATAGGCCGGAAAAGAAAATTAAAATCCGGCAAAATCAATACTGACTGCCTATACTTCACAACCTCTTCATTTTTCTAGCCCACAGCATATGCCGTGTCAATTTTCATGCCATTCTTTTTGTGATTATAATTCTTTACCTATCATTTTGAATCCTCTCTTTTTTATATTATCAACCTTGTCAATTCATGTCTATCTTTTTCTGTCCTTTGCCAATGTAACTCTCCGTCTATCTTTCTCAATAACCTATTCTTTTTAAGCCTAGAACATTTACACTCTCTTTTTTCTTCCAGTAATGTACAATTGTTTATGCATGTCAATCTTTTTTTATGTCTTTCAAATTAAAGGTAATCTATCTATTTTTTGAAGTCCCAATTTCCTATGTGATTCCAGTCAATATATTTTTCTACATCTTTCTTAAAATAATTCGACGTCTTTTTTCAGTCCCCTTTTGTGCAACTCGCTTTATCCACCGTCTATTTACGTATATCGTTCTTTATTCATGTGTCCATATAAATCTCGGCATATTTCCCTGAATTCCTTTATTCTTTTCCAGCACACAGACTATTTTACGTCAGTCTATTCTATTTATAGATTAACATTTAGGAATATAGTTCAAAACTTCTTCCGCGCAATCTCTTAAAATAATATTCTTTTTTTGTTTTAACGAATAATAATATTAGGCTGTCTATTCATGTATATTCAAATTTCGGAATCCATAAAAGCTTTATTATATGGCACTTAATTATAAAAATATAAAAAATGAAGAAAAAATGGCCTCAATTTGAACAAAAATATTCCAATTTGTCTCGATTTTTTGTTGGAAAAATTAATTTGCAATATACAAAAAGTAGCTGTAAATTCGATCTCGGGTGTTTCCACTTTTTTTGTATTTATAATTGTTTGGTGCTCATTTTTGGGAAGGGTACAACTGTGCACGAAGAAATTGTACACGACCCCATCTGTGCACGTCAATGGCCACTGTGCACGTTGTTGGCCACAGGCACAACTGTGCACCGGCCATCTGTGCACGTCTACATTTGGACGTGCACAGTTGGGAGTCTCCCAACTGTGTACGTGAACTGTTGCTAGGGTACCATCTGTGCACGTCTAAATTTCAGTTGGGAGCGTACCATCTGTGCAGGTGCAAAGTTGGGAGTCTCCTACCTGTGCACGTTAACCGCTGGTAGGGTACCATCTGTGCACGTGCACATTTGGGAGTCTCTCACCTGTGCACGTGAACTGTTACTATGGTAGAATCTGTGCACGTCTAATTTTCATGCACAGTTGGGAGTCTCCTCTCTGTGCACGTTAGCCATTGCTAGGGTACTATCTTTACAGGTCGACATTTGGAAGTGCACAATTGAGAGTGTCCCATCTGTGCAGGCCCAATTCGAGACGTGCACAGATGGCCCGGTGCCTGTGGCCAACAACGTGCACAGTTGTACCAGTGGCCACGGACGTGCACAGTTTTCCGGCACCCTTAATTTTTAATGAGCAATTTGCTTCCCCACTATGAATACTTAGCAAATATATTTGCTTCCTCATAAGGGAGGAAAAATACAAAAATACAACATAATTTTCAATATTTTATATTCCTATATGGACGGGTTTTAATTGCAAAACAGGTTTTAATTTAAAAATCTAAAGAATTAATATCAACAATCATGGAGTTTTCTCCTTTGTCAGGAGGTCATGATACACAAAGAGAAAGCCACATCATTAGAATATTTGAAAGTACATATTAATTCTCATGAATGTCATAATCTTCAACATTCTTATCGCAATGTGATTTGACTATAAAAGTATCATTCGAAAACAAAGTGGCAAATAAATAGGAAATTCTGCACTACACGGACGTTGACTAAAAATAAAATTTTATCACAGACGAGTATACAATTGACCGGTTGGATGCAATAACGGGGTTTGCGCTTTTTCAGGACTCACTTTTTTAAATTTGATCATCATGATGTTATGTACAAAACAAATTAAAAATAAGCGATTAGTTAAAATGCAAGGACGTTGTCATTATACTTAATCGCTTAATTGTACAAGAGAACATTTATGTTGTTAATCTAAAGAAATAGGTATGAAGGTATTTTAATTAAAGTTAAATCGCTTCAACTCACTAGTTCGCTGAAAGAGACCCATTTGAGAAATTTTGTGATAATTTTCAATATTTAATATTTCTATATGGACGGGTGTCTTCCGCGACCAACTCTTACGTGGTGTGGTTAGTTCCACGCCCGAATCCTTTATATAGAGGGTTCTTCCACGGCGCTCACATCAAACATCGTGTAAACAATAAAGATATGATTAAGCGAAAATTTGAAAAAATTTGCTTCAATCTTTAGCCTTGCAAAGGTTAGGGTTTAGTTCAATGCCCTGATGCGATAAGGAGAACCAACGCTCGAACCAGCAAATAGCTTTCGAGATAAAAATTAAAAACCGTAATTTTCGCACAGATAAAAAATTAGTGTTTTCTAAAATATAACTCGCAATAACTCGCTCAATTTACAACGGAATGATTCAAAACCACAACCATTTTATTTGGTTGACTCTAGCGGAGCTAGAAGATCTTTTCAGAAGTCACTTTTTTCTCATTTGATATTCATGATTTTGGGTACAAAACAAATAAAAAATAGGTACTTCTGAAAATGCAAGGACCCCATTATTGCGAGCAACGAACCGCTTAATTATACAAGAGAACATATGTACTTAATATAAAGAAATAGGTATAAGGGAATTTTACTTAAATATTAATGGCTTGAACTCATTTGAGAAAGTTTGTAATAATTTGCAGTATAATATATTCCTAGATGGAGGGGTGTTTTCCGCGACCAACTCTTACATGTTACGGTTAGTTCCACGTTTGACTCCTTTATATTGTGTCTACTTCCACGTGGCTCATATCAAATGTTGTATAAGCAATAAAGATCTAATCTAGCAAAAATTTGAAAACATTTGCATCGATCTTCAGCATCCCAAAGGTCAGAGTTTAATTGCAAACAGGTTTTAATTTAAAGACCTAATTAACTCACATCAACAATCATGGAGGTTTCTTCTCCCTGGTAAAAAAATAATCTTGAGATTCTATAGAAATTCTATGGAAGCTTATCCATTCAGAATTTGTGTACAGTTTATACAAAGATATAAAGAGTTTCTATAGAATGAATACATAATTCAAAGGCTATCTGACTGCAACAAGTATTATTTCCAAACAAAGTTGCGGATAAATATAAAATTCCGCACAGACAAGTATACAATTGATCGGTTGGATGCAATAGCGGAATTCTTGTATTTTCAGAACTCACTTGTTTTTAATTTCTTCTTCATGATGTTATGTTCAAAATAAATTAAAAGTAAGTAACTTCTAAAAGAGAAATGACGTAGTTATTGCACCCAACCGCTTAATTCTGCAACTGTACCAATGTGGTTAATCTGAAGAGATATGTCTGGAGATATTTTACTTAAAGTTAACTGACTCGAATTCGCTAGTTCGCTAAAAGGAACTTTCAAAAATTTTGCGATAATTTTCAATATTGCATTTCCTGAGATGGAAAGTTGTTTCCCGCGACTAACTCGTACATTTTACGGTTTGTTCCACGCCCAGCTCCTATTTAGAGGAATGCTTAAATGAAACTTTATTAAAAAGATCTCTTTTAGATCCCCGTATTTATATTCGTTTTCATATTCCATTTCCATAATTGTATATATTTCGTACAGGATATGTTGTGTAGCCGAAAACTCGACATATCAGAATAGAAGACCGTAGCCAAGGGTGATCAACAGGGTTTGATCCCACAACTCTTAGATACTTGAAACATATACATAATATACATATCGAGGTGTCCAAATGACAAGGTTCCTTCTCGAAGAGACCAAACGAAAAGGTGTTAGCTCGTGCAGACCAAATGAAAAGTGCTACAGAGTTGAGGGTGCTGATGTTCCTAATACAATTTATATGGGATTCCGAAGTTTCGAGATTTGTCCACGCTCACTGCGAGATGGAATGTTGTCATATGGAACGGCTATATACTTTTCTGAGTATGCGTGCCTGTACTGCTGAAATCCCCCCCCCCTCCCGTCTTTCTAGAAAATATGTTGTTCTCTCAAATTCAAGTTGAGGCTCATTTAAAAAATGTTGTGATAATTTTCACTATTGAATACCCGTAGATGGAGGCATGTTTTCCACGACCAACTCATTTGTGGTGCGGTTAGTTCCACGCCCGACTCATATATGAGCACGTCAGAGCAAAAGGAGGACTCCACAGAGTCGTGAGGAAAAACGAGACAACTATCGTTGCGCTGTCTTGCTCTTCAAGCATTCTGCGTAAGACTTTCTCTTTCTAAAGGTACTTGTCTCGTTTTTCCTCACGACTCTGAGGAGACTTTCTTTTGCTCTGACGTGCTCATATATAGTGTGTACTTCCACGACGGTTATCTCAAACCCCGTAAAACCTATAAAGATGTATTCCAGCCTCAAAAACACTTGATTCACCATTTGTACACCGGAACCCAGCCATGTTCATAGTTACTTAATCATCATCAGTATGCATCGTATAGATTTCCACGGCGCTTATCTCAAATATCGCAAAAATATGTTTAGCCTTTTACAACTGCGGACGAGCGCTGCTCGTCCTAAATACGGTAATACCTTACCATTCTAATGATCACCGGTAATTATCTGTAAATCTCTATACATATATCTGTGATGTAACCTACCGAAAAAGAGCTTATGAAGACATTAGGCTGCTAAATTCGTAACTGTCGTCTGACAAATAGACCTTTCTTTTTAATACCTTATAAAATAGAAAGAGAAGACTGATTTACTATGCTCTGTTTTACCGATCAAGAAGCCGCGTGAATCTTTCATTTTATTTCGGGAATGCCGATGTCAAAATGTTAAGCAAACATCAAAGATCTTCCGACAGAGTTCGCATATCCCTTTTCACGAAGAGCTTAATATTTATGTAAAATAAATAACATTGTGAGTGGAGAATATTTTGCGATGTTTTGAGTAGATGTCGCCCAAAATCCCCAAATATAATCCCTACATTCCTAAATGACAGTCCATGTTGTTCTCATATGGGTTCCAAAATTAAATTTGCGTCAAATGTAATTATTTATTGCTATCTCTATTTAAACTACTTCCGAAGGTTTTAGTATGTAAACGATGTTTGTCAGAGTTTTCATATAAGATCAAAAAACCTCACAAAACCTTTTTTTCCGAGTCCGGGGGTCAGAACATTTTTACTATATGTTTTTGGGATCGCTGAATCCGAATACGTCGTGTAAACAACTCCAGCACGTCAGGGACGTGAAAAAGGGACGATTCTTTCAGCGAACCCAAAAACATATAATAAACTTGGCCTGACCCCCGGACTCGAGAAAAAATGTTGGTGAGGTTTTTTGAGGTTATCTCAGAACCCTGACGTTGTGGGGTTATTTGGACCTCGGATTCGGATTCAGCGACCCCAAATACATATAGTAAACATGGTCTGACCTCTAGACCCGAAGAAGGATTTTTTGTGTGTGGCTGCGTAACCCTTGAAGTTAATTTCAACGTTAAGAAACATATAAGGTTTCGATAAACTGATTTTAAAGATCTTAAAAATCGACTTTTATTAGCTGACCTATATTAGGAGTGAAAACAGTATAAACGACAAGTTTTAATGTTAATCTAGACTCACCGGCTATTTATGTCACTTCAGTAACACTACAATTGAAAAAATGATTATAATTCAGATTTAAGGTCTTCATTCATTTAGTTCTTCTTCCCTAGCTCTAGTAAATTCTTTTTTTTTCTCATAGAATGTTCCTTAGAAAAAGTCTAGAAATTAAAAAAAGAAAGTAGTTCATTTTGATCCCAAGAAAGCACTCAAGTGTGAAGAAACTTTTTGTTTTGTTTTTATGCGCGCAAAAAAATGCTTATTATAGAGGTATTTTGAAACATAATTATCTCGTGCAGAATAGTATCCTAAAATCTAGTAAAAATTGAAAAGACACTTCCAAAAATTGTAATTCAAAAACTCTGCAGCTAATAATTTTTTAAACTTATTTTGCTCGCGGGAGTTACGTAGATGTAAATAGATTTATTCCACATTCAGTACACTTCAGGGGTGTCACAGTGCACTACTTTTAAGCATGATATTGTTTGCAAATTCCAAAATTATTTTTTTGCAAAACAAGTATGAAAATGGCGACATTCCCTCTGTAAAGTGTGCGCGAAATGCCAGAGTCCTCTACAGTGAGATTAGCGTGCGGTAGTATTCCCGCACTTTGCGCACACTTTACAGACACGGGCTATTCTCATTTTTGTGTATTTTTTATAAAAAAACATCGTGTGTGTATTTTTAATTGAATATGTAGTCTTTATTAAAATGTAGGAGAATAAGTGAATGCAAATTTAAACGTGAACCATATTTTATTATAACGAGGAATTGTTTACAAACATTCGTATGTTAATTTCAAAAAATGTGCCTAGGACATATTCTTTAAATTTGCTCCTATTTTTAAAGACGAATTTCGAACATTTTTTTCTCGATAGGATGGTCTTTCAACAATTACATATATTATAAATGATGAAATGTAAAATATATCTGTTCAAGATAACATAAACTCTAAATTTCTAATTCCGATTACAAACATTCGTATGGTGTTTCCAAAAAACGTACGTTCAACATATCCTTTAAATTTGCTTTGATTTTTAAAGACGAATTTCTACCATCTTTTTCTGTAACATGTTCGTTTTATCACTACATATTATAAACGATCAAATGTAACAAAATCTTTTCAGTATAAAATATACTTTAAATTTCGGATTCAAATTTCTTCTTTTTATTGCGAACAATCTGATTATTGACCCAAGCCTTGATTACCTGCACTTCTCTACCTTGCAGACCATTATATTTTTGTTTTATCTCAGTAATTTCGGCATATGATGGCAGACTCTCCGCTTCTGTGTGCTTACTAAATATTTCGTATGCAATCTTCAGTTCTTCGTCATTCCAGCGTTTTTTCAAGCTCTTTTCTTTTCCCGTATCGACTGAAAGTAGATAGTAAAATGTAGAAATGTGAGATATCATTAAAAAATGGGTACTGGGAAGTTTAGAATGTATACCTCTCTCGACATCCCCCTTGAAAGAGGATATTGAGAATCAATCTCTGATTTTAGAGATTGATCATTTTTACGTATTCGAACATCGCCAAAAATGCCCAGAAAAGTCTTATTATACTTTATATAAGAAATTCGCGATGAAGAACTCAAGGTGATTCTTAATTGATCTACGTATATACTTGATTCACCCCGAAAGTATAACTAAATTACAGAGACCGAATTAATTTCACAGCGGGCAGGTAGTCCATGCTCAAATCACAGAATCATTTGCCACATAAATATGTTGTTTCCCAAAGAGAATAAGCCGCGACACGTATCTTACCGATTAAATGACAAAATTTCTTTAAAAAACTTATGAGTATTTGAATTTAAAAAATTAAAAACGCGAATTATTAAAATTCTATATGAAAATTAACGCTAAGAGATATTCTCTTTTTTATGCTCTATTAAAAAATTATTCAGGTGTATTTGAATAGATCTCATCAACTAACTCTCAGAGATTATAAAAAAAATATAAAGGCAGTTCGAAAGGTCTATTGAAAAAGAGAAAAATTTAATAAAATTACTCGAAAATTATCAGATACTTTCTCAGTATCTACAATTCTCTTACCAGATTTGACTTTCGTTAGCTTTCGACTCTTTGGGATCGATATATCATTCTCGTTATCATTAATTGAGGGCTCTCTTTTATGGAAGCTTTGGTTTCTTTTGAGTCCGCGCCTTTCTGAGGTATGAAGCAAATTTTATTACACGTTTAACTGCTGGTTATACACTTGTGATTTTATCGTGAACCACCTTCTCAGTATTTGCAATTGACTTACCAGGTGCTTCAGACACTTCCTTTATATTTTGACTCGTCAGCGTTATTACGCCACTATTTTTTCTTGTCCTATCTGTCGAAAGCATATCGTTCTCCCCATCAGAAATGAAAGAATCTTCTTCAAGGATCGTCTTTACGACGTCCTCAGGATGACGATGTCTTTTTGTCCAGTCGGGTATTAATAACAGAAGAGAATCGAAAATAAACCTTACAAGGGTAACCTACAACCTTCGGAATTTTGCTTAGATTCATACTGGATATTGAACAAAACGGAAAATTGCCTTTCTTGGACGTACTAGTTTACAAAGGATCTGATAAAAAATTAGGACATAAAGTTTACAGAAAACCCACCCATACAACAGATAACTACATGCCTCCTCCCATCACCACCCATCTCAAAAGCAATCGGTCATCAACTGCCTTCTATACAGAGCTGTATCCATAACAGATGAAGATAACTTACAAAAGGAAATGCAAAATGTTAAAGAAATCCTAATACAAAACGATTACACAAACAAACAAATTGATAAAGCAATAAGAAAATACACTCAAAAAAACAAGTCAACACAACCTACTAACGAAAGAGAGAGAAAAATGACCACCATTCTACCCTACATTCAAGGTATCACTGAACAAATAGGAAGAATTCTCAACAAACACAACGTCCAAACCATATTTAAACCACCTGCGAAAAAAGGACAACTTCTAAACAACCCAAATGATAAAAAGGCACCTCTCAGTGATCCGGGAGTATATAAAATCCCTTGTTCTTATGGCAAAGTCTATATTGGAAAAACCGGGAGGGTGGTGAGCCAACGTGTGGCAAAGCATTTTGTTTGACAAAACAACCGTCATCGCAAAAACGTACAATATTTTTCCAAGAAAACATAGAGAAGCAATCGACATCTTAAAACACCCTAATAACATCAATAGGGACAATGGATATAATACCAATCCGATTTGGCTTTCCGTCCACCCGGGTTTTAAAAAAAATACTTGATTGGCCAATCAAGTTAGACCAGTCGCCACCATGGGGTGCTTTGGCGAATCACAGGCATCGTAGAGAATACATATGAGAACAACATAACCTGAAACTTCAGTTTCAGGTCAGCCCAGAAGAAGTGAACTGCAATGTTTACGAAACGTCGGCAAGATTCGTAGTCTTGCACACGATTAAAACCCGAGAAAGCTTTGAATTTTAAAGTTATTATAATACTCCCTGGTTTGGTATATTGTTTCAAAACTGTTTTGAATCCACATTGAATTATTTTCAATTTTTCGAGTTAATTTTAATGGCTTGAAATGCTTTTAAACTCTTTTAAATTCTTCTTAATTCTTGTAACTTCCTTGAAATCTCCTGAATTCCTCTGAATGATGCAAGGAGTTCAGAAGAATTCAATGAAATGAGAAGAAGTCAATTATCAGAGAATGCAAGCAATTCTGAAAACTGAAGGAATTTAGAGATTCATGGAATTCAGAGATTCAAAGGATTCAAGGAATTCAGAGAAGTCAGAAGATTTTAAGGAAGCTAAAACAATTTGAAAGAGTTCAAAAGGATTCCATGCAGTTCAAATAATTTCAAGGAATCAATGTAAATAAAAAAGTTCTAATTAATATACTTAACTAGATAGTATTATTTACTAAACCTGAACGCTGAAGTTAAGCAGCGTTGGGCGTGGTTAGTACTTGGATGGGTGACCATTCGAGAATACTGCGTGCTGTTGGCCCGTCGTGGGTGTGGTGAGCCCACACTTGTAGTTATTTACTACAAGAAGCTATCCAGCTAGAAACACTACCCGAATCGGGTAGTGTCACGCCTATCCTGGAAGGGAAATGGCTTAATGGTATACATCGCGAAAGATTATTCACTACGAAACCTGTCTGCTCTTTGCCACAAATGTGTAATAAAACAAGGGGCCAACTCGATAAGCAGAGTGGTTAGTTTAGGCGACCAACGCCAGAATGGCCGTTTGTAAGCGTAGCCGATGGGTTGACAACTCAACCGATTTGGTCTACACCCACTTCTGACTTCAAGATACTTCAGGATATTTTAATGTCTTCAGAATATTTCACTGACTTCAGGAGATTTCAAGTGACTTCAGGAGAATTCAAGTGACTTCAAGTGACTTCAAGTGACTTCATGTGAATTCGAATGACTTCAGATATTTCAAGAGATTTCAAGTAACTTCAGGATAATTCAAGTCATTCCAAAGGGGCCGTCCATATACCACGTGGACAATTTTTTACTACATCTTTACCCCCCGCCCCTCGGGAACAAGCGTGGACTTTTGACGAACCCTCCTTCCTGACTCCTCTGCACATACGGACTTATTCAATATTTTATGAAAATATGGATATTCTTGGTATTCAAAAGCTACGAAGCCAAAAGGAGCTGTGAATTGTCTGAAAATACAGTTCATCTTAAAAACATAAGTTTCATGATACAAAATAAGAAGTACAAACAAAAGTTAGTGAACACTTTTTTAGTTTTTTGTGTTTCTTTTTTTTTAAAGAAATCCGCAGATTTAGGACAACGCGAGTCTACGTTAGGATGGTCCAAAAATGCACTGGAAAATTGTATTTTTTTCGAATTTTCATGCATTTCGCCCCTAAATTTGTTCGAATCCACAAAAAATGAATGCGGTAAAAAAAATTATATTCAGATTTGTGGGTGAGTCTGAAACAATCTATTTAGATTATTACATTTTCCAAAAAGTGTAGTAGTTTGATGTCTGGTTTTTAATTGTGAATCTTTTTCATGCTCATTTTGTATAAAATTATTCAGGAAAAAGTAGATTTTTTTTCAATCTTTAATTAAAAGTGATACTCGGAGTTCCCGCCAGTACCATCAAGTTTAACACACTTTTCCCAAAAGAAAAAAATATGCTTTTGTACATTTTTTACAGAATCGTCAATATTAGGTGAATCGAATTGAAACTCAACATTGCTCTTCACAATTAGCTATAGAATACAAATTAATAATTAGTTTTTTAATATCACCCCCATATGTTTGTTTTATAGGGTCCCAAAACGCCTCATATGTGAAAAATTGGGTTTTGCGAGTTTCTGGCGCTAATTGTTAATTTTTTGCTTTTTTTCACAAATTATTTCTAATACATAAAATACCACTTCTCACTGATAATTAGATGATTACATACATTGTTTAAGGGAATGTGACACAGTCAAATACCTACCTATGTTTACGTACTTTATTTGAGGAGGAATTTCGCAAAAAATTATTTTCGAAGAAATTAAAAATTGGTGCATTTTTTGAACCTAAGAACTTTTTTTATAAGTAAAATATCGGCTTCAAACTTTGATAAATGCAAGAGCCGACAGTAAAGTACGTTTATGTACATCATTTGAGTATAAGAGATGCAAACAAAAAAAAATGCCAACTAAATGTCAACTCCGGTATTCGCGATGGGCAGGAAAATGCGAAGTCTGTCGGCCACTAATCGAGGCTCTATCAGCTGGCTCGTCTACATCTGAAATATGGGTTTCACGCTGTCACATTGAAGATGCGGTGTTCTTACAATAATATTTTTTTAAAGTTGTATCCAGCATAAAAGTTGAGTGAAATATGTTGTTTCAATGTTGAATTATATAAGTATTGAAATCGTTATTGGCCTCGTTTAGTGCCCGCCAGACTTCGTTTATGATGTACATAAACGTACTTCACTGTCGGCTCTTGTATTTCTCAAAGTTTAAAGCCGTTATTTTACTTATAAAAAACTTCTTGGGTTCAAAAAATGCACCCAGTTTTAATTTCTTCGAAAATAATTTTTTGCAAAATTCCTCCTTAAAGAAAGTACGTAAACGTAGTTTATTGTCTTCTCATGCATTTTCTAAAGTTTCAGCCCGATATTTTATTTACAAAAAAAGTTCGTAGATTCAAAAAAAAATTCGGAAAATTGAAAAAGTGAGGTCGGTAATGTAGGTATTTGACTGTGTCACATACCCTTAAATAAATTATTATTGATTTTAGCAGTTTTTCTCTTAGAATAGAGTTAGAAAGTTGTTTATAACTATCCACTCTTAAATAATTGCTAGAAATTTGCGGTTTATTCTTAAATTTTTTACTTTGCTTTGGCTTTTTAGTTATGAACAAATAATAAATAAACAATAGAGAGAATGATTTTTTAAACAATATTTCTTTTTTTGAATATATGTTTCTGAAATGAAGCAGATATTTGAAATACTCTTCAAGTCCCAGTAATCGTCACCATAAGACAGGCATGCCCAACTCGGGGAAATTCCCTGCGAGAACACATGTTCCGCGTCCCTACTCTTTCTCCTAGAGAGCGAGAGATGTGGTAGACGCATGCGTGTGGTAGACGCGTACGTACGCGACTACCACTTCAAATATTTAGAAAATTGTTTTGGAAGGATTAGTTAAAAAATGATTGGTACTGATTGAAGCATTAAACATCCTAGAATATTATAAAAATTGTTTTTACATTATATTTAATATTACTTCGTATTTATAAACAATTAAAAGTCAAAAAGCACCGATGTCCCAGTTATCGTCATTTACAAATCTGCCATATACTAGTAATCGTGAGTATTTGTCCCAGTCTTCGTGAAAAAGGTTAAGTTTTCTTGAAATCAGTTTTTAGCGATTTGGACGTGTATTTCAAGTGTATTTTTGTATTTTAAGTATACTTTAATGAAATGAAAGATGTATTGTTAGTTTTATATTGATTGAGAGCTTGAGACCTCCGAGATGAAATCCGTCGAAACCTAACCTCAAAATCGAATATTCTGATAGTTCCAATACGTCTGATGGACAGTATAATAATTAATCATCATAAAAACGAATTTTCTTTAAAAATTTTTAGTTTTTATTTCAATTGAATATATTTTGGAATAAAATTAATTTTTTTTTTCATAAGAAATAAAGTGGTCTCAAAAATTAATCGAAATAAATATTTATTAGAATTTTTATCACGATAAATGATAACTATAATGCTGAAAATCTTTTATAATACTGAATATGATAATTAAAAATTATTAACATTTTCCTTTTTAAAATACAGTTCGAAAAACAATATTGAGTTGTATAAAGTCATATAAGCTAACTTTGTTATATAAAATGGCTAAGTACAACATAATTACACGAGATACAAAAATTTAAACATTGGTAATTTGTATAATTAACTTTTTTGCAACATAAATTATAAGCACAATGACGAAATTTGATAAATTCCAGTGACTAAAAAAATCATGTGTATTTGGAGGAAATGTACTGTTTACGTCGTCAAAATATTAAAACTATCGATAATTATATATCTGTTACACATTTTTCTTTATATTATGCAGTATAGATTAATGTTAGCTAATGAAAAACTACTCCATAAATATTAACTTCACTGAAAAATGATAATAAACTAAAAAATTGATAATGAAATCACTATAGTCATGCCAATATTTTACATCACCTCTTTTCAGTTTTAAGCACTAATTTATATTACGACTACTACTCACAGTAATAAGTCAGTTCTCCGATTTCATTTCACGCCTTTTTGAAATTAATTAAATCATTATTTGTAACGAAATATGGAAATAAAATTTCGACAGATTTGTCCTAGTCTTCGCGACCGGTCGCTATTACTCGAGCAACTATGCTTTTGAAATGTCCCTATAATTGTGACCGATATTTCTCGAACGAGAAGGTACTAAATGAAGATTTTACTTAATTTTATGAAACAAAAATGATTTTTTATCACAAACAAATCATTTTCGTCCCGATCAAGTAACTTCTTAACATATTAAAAGCTTAAGCAAAGAAACGTCTTTCCTAACCTAAATGTTAAGCTATTTTCCACGTTTCGTGATTCATCGCCACCGGCAATACAAATCAATTTGTTTTACCCATGTGCACTATTTGTATAAAAAAACTAATTTGGTTTCCACAACAAGCACTGACTTCTGGCGTTTACACCTCAAAACTGACGATTACTGAGACCGCCACGATTACTGGGACATCTACCTTAGCTACTGATAACTAAAAAGTCAAAGAAAAGTTGAAAGTTTTCGAAAAACCCGCAACTTTTTAGCATTACTCTCAGAGAAAATTATTTAAAAAAATAATAAATTATTTAAACAATAAGTTTCAAATTGGACCAAAAGTGGCAAATTTTGGAATAAACTGCAACTTTCTAGCATTATTCTAAGTGAATATTATTATAAATATGAAATTTTTTAGTGATTGATTATTGACTCGCTCTAACTGAAAAGTTTGAAAATCAGTTGAAAAATTCAGATAAAACCGCGACTTTTTAATTCTATTCTAAGGTAAAATGGATATAAGCAATCAGAAATTGTTCAAAAAATTTACTGAAACATTAAATTACCATCATAAAGTAATGTTTTATGTATTAGAAACAAGGTCTACTAAAAAAAACTCAAAAAAATGATAGTTAGCGCCAGAAACTCGCGATACCCAATTTTTCACTTATGGGGTTTATTTGGGACCCTATAAAACAGACTTATGTGGGAGAATATATTGCTACTTACTTCGAAAATTGATTTGCGAAAATGTAGATTCAAGTGACGATACAGATGTGTCCTGCCGATTTTCTGGGTTTTCCGGTGAGCAAACATTATTTGCACTCTCGAGTACTTTGGAAATACCGCACACATCAACGATCATTGTAGGTTTCCGGTAGGAGCCTTTGTGAATCCCTATATCGTGTCCCATAAAGTTGGCCCCGCTAGCAACTTGATCTTCGCTCATCTTCATCGTTGAGCACTTTGTGGCTAGTTGAATCCTCAACCGTGTTCCTCGTAAAGCTTTAGGCTCTGCAGGTCCACAGAGTACTGAATACTTCCTCATCAACGCGCAGACTTCTGGCACTCGTTCTTTATTCAATCCAGGAAGGCCAAATATATATTTGTTTCTATCTATGACACCCGCTTTCGCCCGGTGCTTCAAAAGAATCTTTATTGCTTCCTGCGCATCAAGGTCAATAAGAGTCGCAACGCTCCTGCCCTTTTTGCCCCGAATTTCTACTCTCAAATATTTGTCCGCAGATTCTTTTTCGCTGTGAGTCAAATCTCTGTACATATCACCATCTCTGATGATTTTCCTTGAGCTTTTAAAATCTTCGATTAGAAGTCGTTGCATTTCACCTTTCCTACCACGGTTAAAAGTTAATAAATACAAAACAACTACTTCACACAGTTTTTTCCATGCGGACAACGAAAATTTTTCTTTTAGCGACCTGCACGCTTCTTTCCGTTCACTTATTATGAAATTCAACAGAATTTGAATGTCCGATGCACATGGCCATATTACTTGTTTCTGTCTCTTAATTTCAGCCTGAGTTTCGCTGACTTTTTTGTTGGTCATAGCCAACGGCGTTTACCGCTTCGTCAATTGCATCGAACATGGCAGGATGAAAAGCACTAGCCAAATCCGTGAAATTTGTATGTATGCTTCTCAGAGCAACAACCAAGCGTGCAAGTAATCGCAGATGCGATCTAATCATGTCATCTTGGCGTGGAAGCTGATAACGGTGGCAAAGAAGATTTCCATATAAGATTATGAGCCGATCATACTTAACAATTTGCGTGATAATACTTCTCTTTGTTAAAACTGGAAGTATTCTATTTCTCATTTTATAACATGCATCCTGATGGACGCGGTTAGCTTTTCTGGAAGTTTTACGCAGGAGCGTCCTTGCTGGTAGGTCCTTTTTGCCGGTGCAACGAGAATAATGAGGAGGAAGCTATTTATGACATAAGAACCTTTACAGCCTGGGCAGATTGTGTAATCAGAACCTTTTTTTTCGTGTTTTTCAGAAGGTCTTCGCACAGGCAAAATGCATCCGGTGTTGTAATCTTTATCCGTGTTATGCAAAAAATCTCCTGTGTTTCTCACTACTGCTATAGCAGCGTCTCGTTCTCGTGTTCTTTTTGGTAAGAATATACATTTTTTCACAAATTCTTCATTTGGATGAAGATTCGCCAGGTGACGCGCGATTTGCAATTGCATTGATTTACACTAGTAGCAAAAATGTGGCTTGCCACGGCCTGTTTCGTCCTTTGCATGATGCACGCCTAAATTGTCCGCCGGTATAGATACTTTATTGCGCCTACTGAAGGAAGATGAGAAGGACGTTGACAATTCTGCGGATGAACCGTTTTGCGATATTTGAGAGATATTAGCTTGGGATACGCTTGCCATATCTTCCTCGTCTTCCTCCTCGGAATATTCTTCATCTGAATCTTCTCCATCAGTGGGAAAATACTCTTCATCCATGATGTCATCGTCATCTTCAGAGATTGGTTCAGGTATTGCATCTTCAGAACTATATACTTCTTTTAATTCGGATTCTTCAACTGCAGGAAAGTTTGCTTTACCTACGGTGTGTAGCATATTATAATTTAAATCAATTGGAGGTGAAAGTAGTTCATCTTGCAATATTTTCGGAATCCTAAGGTTATTTCCTGTATCTGGTGAAGTATCTTTTTCTTCCAACATGTACAGTCGTGAATCCGCTGAGGATAAATCATGACATTGGGAATTCTCCAAATGTTCAACTGAGTTCGTGGGTACTATAATAGAGCTTAAAACGGAGAGATTGTGTTTATCTTCTGAATTGCGCATGAATTCCGGACTAGAATCATTGCAGAATGGAGTAAAATGTTCTAGTGCAAGGACAGACTTTTGCTGTGCGTCTGTCGAAAGAAGGTCATAAGTTCCTGTAGAAGAGAAAATAAAGCCTGCTTCTTCTATGTCTACATGTTCTTCATCTAGCATTTCTACGCCTTGATAACATTTCGTGGCTTCAACTGCTAACACTACGACTTACGAAATTCCAGGAGATATTTCTTTAGCTTCAAACTCTTTTTCCAGTGCAGAAAGATTGAGGTTTTGATTTAGATGCACTACTTCTGTCGTCTTCGGAGCTGAAGGAGTTTCTTTGACCGCAAACACCTCTTCACAACAGAAATCTTCTTCAATCGACATTGGAGCTGAACAAGTTTTTTTACTGTAGACGTCTCTTCAAGTGAAGGAGGTAAATTTCTCTCTTCGATTTGATCCGGATTCAAATACATGACTTCTTTTGTCATCGTATTCAGGTTACGCGCAGTATTCACAATACTGGCTAGAGAAGTCGAACTCGGAACGAAAAGAGTAGCCGAAGAAGATTTTTCCAATGCAGATTTCTCTTCAAGTGAGGAAGAATTTCGACGCATGGGAGCCGAAGAACCTTCTTTATCATTAAGTGTCTCTTCACGTGACCAAAGAGGTAAAACTTGCTGAATTTGGTCCGAATCCACCACTGCTTTTGTCGTCTTATTCTCTCATGGGTCCAGATTCCGGATCCAAGCAGTCCGATTGGCAAAAGTCACTGGAGCTGACAAAGTTTCTTTGGCTTCATACTCCTTTTCCAATGCAGAAAGATTGAGGTTTGGATTTAAATGCACTACTTCTGTCGTCTTCGGAGCTGCAGGAGTTTCTTTGATCGCAAACACCTCTTCACAACAGAAATCTTCTTCAATCGACATTGGAGCTGAACAAGTTTTTTTAATGTAGACGTCTCTTCAAGTGAAGGGGGCAAATTTCTCTCTTCGATTTGATCCAGATTCAAATACACGACTTCTTTTGTCATCGTATTCAGGTTACGCGCAGTATTCACAATACTGGCAAGAGAAGTCGAACTCGGAACGAAAAGAGTAGACGAAGAAGATTTTTCCAATGCAGAATTCTCTTCAAGTGAGGAAGAATTTCGACGCATTGAGCCGAAGAACCTTCTTTATCATTAAGTGTCTCTTCACGTGACGAAAGAGGTGAAACTTGCTGAATTTGGTCCGAATCCACCACTGCTTTCGTCGTCTTATTCTCTGATGGGTCCAGATTCCGGATCCAAGCAGTCGGATTGGCAAAAGTCACTGGAGCTGACGAAGTTTCTTTGGCTTCAAACTCCTTTTGCAATGCAGAAAGATTGAGGTTTGGATTTAAATGCACTACTTCTGTCGTCTTCGGAGCTGAAGGAGTTTCTTTGACCGCAAACACCTCTTCACAACAGAAATCTTCTTCAATCGACATTGGAGCCGAACAAGTTTTTTTGACTGTAGACGTCTCTTCAAGTGAAGGAGGCAAATTTCTCTCTTCGATTTGATCCGGATTCAAACACACCACTCCTTTTGTCATCGGATTCAGGTTACGCGCAGCATTCACAATACTGGCTAGAGAAGTCGAACTCGGAACGAATATAGTGGCCGAAGAAGTTTTTTCCAAAACAGATTTCTCTTCAAGTGAGGAAGAATTTCGACGCATGGGAGCCGAAGAACCTTGTTTATCATTAAGTGTCATTTTCCAGAGTTAAATTGGTCGAGTTTCTATCAACGTTGATCTCTGTGGTCATTTCTCTGTTCGTGAATTCACTTCCAATGAAGTCTGATGCAGAAAATCTATTCGGATTGAATGGGAAAATCCTGGTTTTAGCGAATCCCGATTTGATGTTAGATGGAGTTGTTGCAGCATCGTGAGCGGAGTGCACGCATTCTGCAATTTCATAGATCGTGAGTGGTTGTTTTAATGACTTGATCATTGAATCGAGATTACGATTGTAGGCTACTTTGAATGGACTGTAGCAAGTTTTGTCTAATGGCTGCAGTTTGTGAGATGAGTGGGGTGGCAAAGTCAGAATTGTGACGCCATTATCTCTTGCCAGATCCAAAACTCCAAGAGACAAATGACTTTCGTAATTATCATAAATCAACAATTTTGGATTCATCTTTGACGAGTTTGAATATTTTATGAAGTGCTTCATAGTTTCCAAAAAGAGATCCGCAGTCATCCATCCTGTTTTGTTGGCAAGACCCAGTGTGTTCGGAACGCAGTTTTTAAGCATTTTCGGGACAAAGTTTACTCGTGGAAACACCATCGCAGGAGGCAAATAATTCCCAGCAGCGTTGATGAAACAACATGTTGTGACTAGTGTGCCTTTTTCTCCACTTGTACCTTGAGACACTTGCTGAGTTCTTGGCAGCGATGACGTTTGGAGGTTCAGTGGGAACAGTTGTTGTAGCGGTTTCATCTAGATTCCAAATATTTGATGGATCTGAAAATCTGGGCTCACGTAGGTGAATCAACTGCATATTGTCGTAAAAAATCTTGACATTGTGAGCGTTGAACGACGCAGCTCGGTACAAGCTGCAGTTTTCTGGTTTCCGGAGGCTTGTGATTTGATTCCTTTTTAAAAATCCAAGAAACCAATCTTTTCCTGCTGTTTGATTTGCTTGCCATGACTGTGGCATACGGATATTGTTTTCAAGCCTAGTTTGAAAGCGATTTTTCGGCATTCTACGCTGCTCACACCGAAACATATTTGTGAGCAACGGATGAGGTAGACACTTAGCACTCTCTCTTGCTCTTCAAAAAAGATTCGACGTTTTTTGAAATCGGCAGTTAACTTTGTCTCCTGTCCTTCTTTTATTTCCGTAACGTAACGGCGAAAAGTTGGATAAGGAATGTTGTGAGTTTTAGCTGCTTGACGAATGCTGTATCCATCAGTGAAATGAAAATGTATCCCCACAAAAAGTGGTTCATGTAACCTCACAGAACATGACCAGATTACAAACGCTCTCAAAGAGGTCAACAATTTTTTGAATAATTGGGGTCATGATGGATATCACAGAACATGAATGTACTTAGGATGGAAACAGACTATTCGAGTTTAAAACCACAGCTGGTGAACAACAAACTTTTTCCGAAAAAACGATCAATCACAAATGTGAGAATTTCAGGCACACAAAACTCTTTCACATAAATAAGAAATGCAAAACACGTTTGACGTTTCTACAAATTCGTGTGAAGTTAGCGTAATGGTAGTGCCAAGAGCACATAACAGGGCGGGGTAAAAAGTTCTAAAGAACTAGGAAGTATCCCTAGTGGTTCACCTATTCCCTTGGTTCAAGTATCCCCACTCTCCCCTAATTGCAGCTTCATGAATCTAAAATATCTTATTAAATTTGTTTTTGAAAAAATATTAAATTTATCAACTAATCATGAATTTTGCTGCAATTATCATGAAGTTCCCAATTAAAAAGACTGACACCGAAAAAAAACAACTAATTTTTCTGTCGACAAATGCCTGACTAATGCATTTGTTTATTGAATTTTTTTTTAAAATCATACAATTAATCCATAAATTATGAATTTTGCTAAAATTATCACAAAGTTCCTCATTCATTATATTTGTTCATAATATTAACAATAATAATCTCAAGAAGAAATTTCTTCATCTTTATATTGTTTTTATCCAAATTTCTTTAAATATAACATAAAAAACGAAAAATTATGAAAAATCGTATAAAACATTCTTTCAACAGATAATTTGTTCATAACAATTTTCTTTGTTCATTATATAATATTCTAACATATTTAACTAATGTTATTCTATGAAACTTAGACGATTTCAACAATGTTCCTGTTATTGACGGGCACCGGAAACGTCAAATAGAAAAAATAATTCTTTCCGTCGTATTTGTTTATTTATAAAAAAATCGAAAGCCTCATTTGAAAATCAGGCTCGACAACTATTTCAAAAATCTTATCAGCTTTTTCCAATTTTGTTGTCCAAATCGGTCAATATTTGTGGGCTGTACGTTATTTTGAACCAAAAAAGTCATTTTTTTCCCACTGTGCGCTGAGTTGAGAAGAGTTGAGTCACTTAGTGAATAGCCCATCGAAATTTATATTTTCACTCAACTGTAACAACCCGATATGCAGGTGGGGCAGCAGGATTGTAAAGGTGGAATGCTCCATCGCTTTTTACCTCCATTATCCATAACTCTAGCTCAACTTACTGAAACTTCATGTGCAAGATTATGGCCAGCAACTGGTTCTTTCGGCATGAGGAAACTGGAAGTAAAACGAGAGCCTATGCACGCACATATGTATAAAAACTGCATAGCCTTGAATTTTCTGCGGTTTTGTCCGAGGTCTCATCCAACGAGGATCCCACCTTGTATAGGAGAGTGCACCGTCAACAGTGTGTTTATTCGACATTTTTACCACCACGACATCAGATGGGACAGCACCTTATTTTGTAGACACAAAATAGACATTCATGAATTTTCAGTACACTAGTAACTGACAGATTGAACCATTTTTATCCATCAAAAATTTCTCGAATTTTCTAACTTGAGTTTAAGTCATGCTATGACTTAGGAAAATGCGGCAGCAGTCTATCGGCATGTTCCAATGTTTCAAATGAAATGAAGACACTTCAGTGACTGGCTACAGAATTAGTGTAGATCACATAGGTTCCCATTTCTAACGTTTAACGGAAACATGAAATGTTTTCCATTTTCCATCTCCAACTTCGAATATCCCGAAAACAGTTACTCATAGGCTAAAAATCAATATAACATAAAGTGTGCATTTTGATGTACGTTTTTTATGATTTTCCGACAAAAATCAAATTTGCGCCAATTTTCACTATCATATTCGTAATCGACGTGTCAAAAAACATAAGTACACGTAGTTTAAAGAAAAATCGAAAGTTTCGTTTTCGGAACTTTATCGGTTTGGCGAATCAAAAAATGTGCTAACTAATATTTAATAAAAATGTGAAGAATGGAAATGTTAAAAATACATTAAGGAATGAGATAATCCGCGGTTGATTGAAATTCATTATAAATTGAACAAATATTTTCTGCAAACCGAGGCACGAGGCGCGGAAAAAGCAAGTTAAAATACATAAACTGTGAAAATATTTATATTTCATCATTTTGGAGAAAAACATCTTGTAAATACGTTACCTTGGTAGACGTGACGTAGTCTGTTTACGAGTATCACGATTACTTTCCTATTATTTGAATGGAGACGAAAATGTTACACAATCGCCTGTTTCGAACTTCACCCATATCGTCCCAAAATTTGGTCGAATCTAAAAAAAAATCGTTCTTTTGTTGGGAAAAAAATGATATTTATATGTTCTGCAAGCTTGATGAAATTTAACACGTATTTCTCATCAGAAAAAGAAAGACGTTTTCGTAACTTTTATTCAGAATCTCAGAAATTAGGTGAATCGAGTTGAACCTGAACATTTTTCTTCACAATTAGCCATAGAACTCAATCGAATAATTACTTTTTGAAAATAGCTCATAAGTGAAAATTTTGCTTTTGCCAGTTTTTGGCGCTCATTATTATTATGTTTGGTGGTTTTCCATGCAAGTTGTTTTTTATATATGAAATACTACTTTCTACGCATGACTAGATGTTTACATACATTGTTTAAACAATTCATTATTATTTATAACAATATTCTCTTGGACTAATTCTAGGAAGTTGCGGTTTTTTCTGTAATCTTTTGCTTATGTCGACTCATCAATTAGAGTGAGGTAATAATTAATTAAAGGCGACAAACATAATGTCCTGAACAATTTGTTATTGTTTGTAACTGTCTTTTCTCAGTGTTATCCTAAAAAGTTATGGTAATTCTAGGTAAATTTGCCAAATCCGGTAAACAGTTTCCGGACATTTTTTTACACCATGATATCAAGACCCAATCATACTCCCTAGATTTGGATCAAGGACACAAATAAATATGACGTAATTGCTAAGCAATCATAAAAAAATGTCTACCTGTAGAATAGAAATTTCTGCGAAATAATAAATAGGAGATTCGTTGCGTGTGTTAATATCCTTCTTCTGAAAGAACTCTAGAGGGAGCGTTTTCTTACTTAAAGTAACACTATTAGTAAGCTCAGGTCTTCTCAAACTAAGCTATTAACATCTTTAGCTTTCTTGAAACGACGCGGCGACAACAATATCGTCCCAAATTGCAATACATGTATTGTAAGCGTCGTAAATCGTGAAGTCACCGTCGAGAATTCCAATACATGTATTGTAGCGTTTAGAAGTCCCATGTATCGCTGCATGATCCGTTGCATTTGAAAACTACA
This sequence comes from Andricus curvator, assembly GCA_932195095.1. Classification (NCBI taxonomy): domain Eukaryota; kingdom Metazoa; phylum Arthropoda; class Insecta; order Hymenoptera; family Cynipidae; genus Andricus; species Andricus curvator. Next base: position 28,742 of record CAKNYM010028689.1, on the reverse strand, counting down.
ACATTATGTATTGTAGCGTTACCCTACATTTCGTAAATAAACTTCCAATACATTTAGTGGAAGTTTTATGCGGAAATGTTTAACAGTGTACATAAAACATGTGTGCTACTCTTGAAAGAAAGAATACACCATACGAACTTTGTCTTGCCCACTACCTTACAAAAACTATTAAAGCTTCACCTTTGCCTACAAATACCCTCAGATTTGACATTTGGTGTACATTGGATCACATATCATTTGACCAATCCCAATGGATTACAGATCTTTGCACGAAAAAACAAAAAATAATATTTGACAAATTACTTCCAGTAAGGCACACACCACTAACTAAAACAGTCAAAACATCTGTAACCAGCCTCTCAACAATGAAATAATTTCATCCTCATCTGAAGGTCATAATTTTGCGTTAATTTCCGCCAAAATCTCGAAAAAAGAAATCATCAGTATTTTGGAATCCACAATGCTTAACAAAACAAGAAAAAACAGAAATCAAAGAACTCAATCAGAATAAAGATACAATATAACCCGCAGACAAAGGCAACACAACAGCTTTATCAAAAAGATAGAACATATTCACATTCAACCCCAAGATATCCTAGTGAGTTTCGACGTAGTGTCTCTCATTACGAAAGTTCCAATCTGTGACACAATCTTTATGAAACATCTAGGAACTAAAATCTTCAACCAATCCAAGCTTAAACCAGAATTTTGATGCTGTTACTTTGACAACACTATTGTCATCTGAAGACATGAACTAGATGAGCTACACACGTTTTTCGATTTCACCAATCGATCACACGACCATATCCAGTTCCCCATGGAAATTGAACAAAATGGAAAATTGTCTTTCTTACACGGAGAGACTTTTGGTATTAATATTTCTTTTATCGCATATTCATAATTGAAATAAAATATACGAATTTAGGGATAATCGAGGTACGGTTAGAAAAAGTCGAATAGTGACTATGAAAATGCAGACTAATATTTCTGATTGGAATAAATCGTAAGAATATTAGACTCTTACACACACAAAATTACAGTATTTCTAAGTCTCTGTATTAAATTTTGTAATGGATTCGAATAACGAAAATTGGTATAGTGCTTTGAAAGAAGCGAAACTATACGAAAAATGGGGGTCACGTGATCTTGTGTTTCACGCTGGCGCATGACAAAAAGAAAGACGGGCGGAAGTGTCTGAACGCACACTATTACATGGGCTACAATTTGTGTATGCTTGTACGTCGCTCGCTGGCTACAGTGTGGTTTGTTTACGAATCCTATATTAATACCTATACGCATACATAAACCTATGTTATATCTATAAATCGCACGCATCACGCTGAGACTTATGATTCTTTCTGACCTTATATACTAACCAGTGAAACGTATCGCTACTTGTGAGAAACTAATAGTGCTGGGTCAAAAATTTCAGGTGCCCCGGAAATTGCTTCAGAATTATTTCAAAATTTGAAACACGAAATTAAAAGTAAAGTTATAAGGACGTAAATTAATGGATTATTTTATTTCGGTACATATGCATTTTTTCCTTTTGTATTCTAAAGTGGAACAATCCATTAATAGCGGAAACTGAAAGAACATAAGCAATTTTTTGCAAATAATGGGATTAACAGATACCTATATATATTTTTTTTAATTCTGCCAATATTCAGGGGACATTTTGACACGAAAAGGAACAATTTTTAGGGGATCGAGCCATTTTATGAGAACAAATAAGGATGTTTTCTATACCACTATAATAAGTATACAACAATTAATTAATTAAATTTCTTAATGATACAAGCTTTTAGGAAAATTATAATTACTACTAAAAAAATCCAACTTTTAACGAAAAATGCCTTTGACATATTGGACTGCAACCCTTTTGAGCCTGAAAGAAAAATGAGCTTCCTCATTTTTTGTATAAAATTTTTTTTATTATTTTCATAGCAACTTAAAATTCCAAGCATATTGAACATATTAATATTTTCAATAAAATACTTTTCCCGTGTCTAAGTTCCGAGGGATATAATCCTATAACAACATTTTTCTTCAAATAACACTACCATTTACTGGATTTTATCTCCCCAATAATCTACATCTGAAGCTTTGTGAACTTATCACTTACGCCTTACGGGGTGGCCGCTGGACCGAAACTCGGAAAATGACCAGGAATTTTTTGAGACCGGGAAAACCGAGAAATGACAGTGAATTTATTTGTTCCCAGGGAATTTTACAAATTCTTAGAAGAAAAATCTATGAAATCACTTGGGATATCACAAATATCATATCACATGATATAACTCAATTAAAAATGAGTTCGATTTCAACATTTTTTTAAATGTTGAGTTCAGTTGTTAACTGTTTCAATTACTACACCATTCAGTTTACAACGCTTAATTCTAAAATCTTTTACTTTACAATTTATCAATTTTTTGTCTTCATTTTTAAACGTAAATTTTGTATTGAAATAATTTAAAAATTCAGCTTCGAAGACTTTAAGCATAAAAAGTTAGAAGCGTTTTAAATTTAAAATTGTTTATACAAACTTTTTAAGTTGATCAACTGTAAATATAAATTGATTAATGATTTTTAAAATTGAACTGTAGTTCGAGTGTTAAAAATTGTACAATAATTATTTTACAATACGATTCTAAATCGGTTGAAAATTAAACAATTCACAAATTTTAACGTTGAAAATTTTAACGTTAAATAACAACTGAAAATTATCAATTTGAAAGGATCAAAATTAAAATAAATAACGAAATTTGCGTATTTATTTTTTTTCTTAAGAATAACTTTTTTGGTTTTAAATTTTTATTCAGTGGAAGAATGGGAAGTATTGTATTTTTAACATTTTCATCAATCTTGAATACATTTTATATTTTATATTTTTAAGGTTTTTATTGAGTTGGAAGGGATACAATTTTTTCTAATTGGAAGAGGCCTTTTTCAGATTTTTATTGTGTTTTAGGAAAGATTTTTATATTTTTTTCTGAATCGGAAGAGGATAATTCAACAAATATATTTTTATTGAGTAGGAGGGGAGGAAATTTCGATTTTCAATTTTTTCTGATTTGCGAGAGGGACATTTTGTTATTTTTATGATTCTTATAGAACTGGAAGGGAGGAAATTTATGTTTTCAAGTTTTTCTAAATAGGAAGAGGCACTTATTTTGTTTTGAACGTTCTTATTGAGTTGGAAGAGGGGCGTGGATTTATATTTCTTAACCAGAAATCTTTGAACTGTTCAATTTATAAAAGTGTAAAAAATTAGGTTTTGCAGTTTAATTGCACTTAATTGAGCATTTTCAACTGAAAAGTGTAAAAAGCTTCTATTTTATATGTGTAAATTATTGAGACTTTTAATTAATAATTTCCGAATTAAAATTTGTTTAAGCTTCAATGCATACTTCACTAGTTACAAATATTTTTGTACTACAAACACGTATAATTGAAACTTTTGGCGGGAAATCGCAGGTCACAGTCGGTCTGCTGGCTGGTCGTCGCGTACTTGGCTATACACGGAACAGCTCGGAAACGTTCGGGCGTTTTTAGTATAGTCTTTTAGAATTCTCGCAAATCCTTGCTGCAGATATTACTAGCGGCTCTCATTTCAATACACATTCTTATTTAAGAATACTAGAATTTCCTACATTTCTTATAACTTATGTTACTTAAAATATTTACTATTGACGATATTTGTTAGAAAACTTGTTATTGACCATTATCACTTTTTCACATTCACACCTTTCAAACAGTAAATAAGACTTTTTCAAAAGGTAAATACTAATTTTTGCTCGCTCAAGTTTATAATAATACATACAGAAATACCATCATCTCTTATTATGGTAGGAATCTTTATAACTGTACCCCGATTATCCCTAAATTCTTACATTTTATTTTAATTATTGATGCAGAATGAACTAAATATTGATATCAAAAGTCTCTCACTTAGTAAAAGCAACCTTTTTCTCAGTGTATGAGTATTGCATTTTCTACACTTTTTTAATTACACCAGAGTCTCACCATTTGAACGCGCGATCGCACGCGTTATATGAATTCCTAGAATTGCTGGTCCACGCAGTTCCTCATTGGGCAGGGCGAGAGACGGTTGCGACCCCGCCTCTGAAGGGACGGCTGCACTATACTACTCAGTCAAGTAGATTGCGCAATATTATGGAAACGGTTCAGGCGGCCCTAACTGTTTACGTTTCGCTGTACGCGTTATATGAACAAGGCTATTTTCAGGCAACCCCCGAGATTGTTCATCTATCGAGACTCTGGTGTATTTTAAATGTTATTAATAGGTATATTCATTTCTTCTGCTCGAAAGTTCAACTATTTGGTTGCTCATGACACTGATTGGTTAAAAATCAATTTTTGTTCGAAAATTGAAATATTTAATTGAAAATTTGACTTTTTGAGTTAAAAATGTACCTCTTCTGGTAGAAAATCTTTGTTGGTTGGAAATTAAATTTTTTTCGGCAATGGAACATATTGTGATATGAAATCTCAAGAATTTAAAGCATTTCATATCGAATTGCATATGGTATCCACATAAGTGGTGTTTAAAAGAATTTATGTCACTACTATCCCCATATTTTTGTAGGAAATCACCCCGTTCCCTCTCTTTTAAGAGCATTTTGGGCTCTAAAGTATGCATTTTTTTATTTTTTATTATTCTTGATTCATTATTGTAATTTAAGAAAACGAAAAAACGCAGAATAAACCTAAAATCTATTTAACCAACGGCTACCTTACTTTCGAGTGGGAGTACAAATTGACGTCGGGTCAGGTATCAGGTTCGCAACCCGGCCTAAAAACACGAAAGTGTAGTATGGGTTGAAAGCTGCAAAGAGCCCGAAAGTTCAATTTGTAAATTATAAAAGTTTCTAGGACATCAGGAAAATTACAATTTCATCTTCTACCCACTATATACATTCTAAGTTGACAAAAACGAAACGTGTTCATACTGTGTGCGCATAAAATCTATTCCTTCACACTTTTGATATTTGGTTCATTAAAAAAAATGAATAAACGATATCACACGAATTCATCATATTAGTTTTTGCAATAATGTAGCCTTGGAAGAGATAAATTTGGACAAATAGAGATCTGCTTTCTGGAACCTTTGCTTAAACTATGACCGTATGTCGATATAATTTTTCAGATACCGCTATTAGTTCTATAACATACAGGTATACATGCGCATACAGATCGGGGAATCTCTATGAAACTTTATTGTTAAAGAAGTGAGTGTTTGTCTCGAGACTTTAATTTACGATATCGGATAAGGTAGTGACTAGCGGTTATCCGCGTACGACGTATATATTTTTTAGGGTGAGAGAGGCAGGAGGTTAGAAAGGGGGAGTCAGCGAATCAAAATTGGCTGCGTGGAATACGAAGGACCCACTAGTATATATATATATGGAAACATCTTGTCAAAAATTCCTTTTCTCGCTGAATCAGTATCATCTACTGCTACTTACACTCATCGACTCGATTAGTAAAAAATGAGGATCACTGTCAGTACTCTATTCCTTGCTTTTGCCGTTTCTCTTGATTCTATTGGTAAATATATAATAATATAACATCTCTACTTTTCATACTTTCTACATCCTCAATTTCCTGTCTTCTCCTTTTTCTACTCTCCCCCCACCCTCACATCCCACACTTCCAATCCCATCACTTCCCTTATTTGTCCATCCTCTACTTCCCTTAATTGCACTCACATACTTCTACTTTTCCTCCCTTCCCTTACTTCTTCCTCAGCCATATAAATTCCATTTATAAGAATGACATAGATCGAAATAAAACGTAAAATTGAATTTAAAAAAAATTTGTTTACCTGTGACATTTGTTTTTCTGCCTTACATTTTCTTTATTTTCGCATACATATTTCACATACAAATGAAAATTTAATCAGATATTCAATCAGAACATTTAATCTGATAATTTCTTTGAAAGCTGTCGTGTAGACTCAATTTTTACATAAAACCTTTTAACTTCCATTCCAAATCAGAATGTCTTAATTAGAATGATCGTAATAAAAAATGTGGAAAGATATCATTATCTGCGAGGGAAAATCTTGACACTAATAAAGTCGTTCTTTCACATATGTGTGAGATAACGGCTTCTTATGTATATATTTGTACTCTGATGATGCAATGGAATATTCCCTAAATACAGTTGTTAACTAAATTATTCACGGAAGCATTAATCAGTTTGTTCTCTACTTTGCGAAAATGAGAATGGTCAGTACTTTTATCTGCAGTTTGGCGGTCATCGTTAATTCTATTGGTGAATATAATAATATAATATATCTGTAATTCTTATTATATTTCATATAATACATGCATGAATACGGCCATTTCTCAGACCTGTGGAGCGAACCTAAAGTCCCCCTTTCCAGTCATATAATAGCCATTTGTATATTTCGACTGTAAAAACTATAGATCTCTCTTTTACGGTATTATTTTGTTTCGCGTCCTATTTTTGAAAAGGATGACTTCATGCTGATATTTTCAGTGCAAAAAGGAACGATTCTGGGTTCCCATCAGTGGACTCATTTCAGTACTACTTGAGACTAATTTTTCTCAGTCTTATTGTTTTTACAGTCTATGACGTCAAAACTTATGACATCATAGATATACATGGCCATTACATGTTTACGAACTTGAAAAAAGGCACTCAAGGTCGGTTCCTACGACTCGCACTGGAAAGAGACACTCATCAATAATGTCCCTCTTTTCCCCCTTGGTGCATATTATACTATTAAGCTTGCCATAAAGAAATTAATTTTGAAATTTCTCATCAAACAGTTGGACGTATGAACAGTCAAATTTTCGATTGAGATAGAGAAATTTCCAACAAAATATCTAATTTTTTCTTGAAATAGTTGCATTTCCAAGCAAAGAAGATGAATTTGCAAGAGAAAAATTTAATTTTTAAATGAAATTAATTAATCTTTAACAATAATTTCTGAATCAATAATCAAATAGTTGAATTTTGAACCTACAAAATCATTTTCGACCAAATATTCGAATTTTCAAAAAATGTAGAACAAGAAAGAAAAGTGATTAATTTCCTTCATAATGGATTTAAAAATTACAAATAAATTATTGACAATGATGTTAAAATAGAAGGGAATAATTCCATATGTATATATGTATTATATTATATATTATTATGTAATATATAAAATCAAGTGGCCTCAAACGTATGATGCTTATGCAAGTCCATCCATTTTTAATAAATCGGCACCAAGTCATGCACACATATTCCTTTGGCTATAAGACAGGCCGTAAAAGTATTGAGGGCGGGGGGCAAATGGGAAGAGGTGTGTGGGGGGGGGGGGGGGTAGAAAGGGGAGCCAAATGCGAGTGACCACGAATAACAGCTGGTATATTATATATTACATATAATTATTATTATCATCATATATGTATATCAATGCATGCATTTTTGATATATATTCATATATAGAAAATAAAAGTCAATAAAGAGACAAACCTAAAATTAAGCCGGAAAGTTATTTGCAAATGATATTTTGTTTCTGAATACAGTTCCTTGACATATTAATTTTTAATCCAAAATGTGACTAAAACTAACTAAAAGTGACTAACGCATATTAATAATATGTCTAATCTTCTTTTGAATTCAATATATTTCAATGAAGTTTATAAGAATTCCAGGAGAATTTTGGCGAGTTCAGGATAAATCCCAAAAATAAAACTATGAGTTAAGTTGAATTGAAACACGGTGAGCCTCAATCATTTTCAACTTGCAAGTTTTGACGCTCAACTGTTCTTTATCGAATTTTGAAATAATTGCAATTCAACTCTTTATTCGGCTTATTTAAAATGATTGTGTGTTAAGTGTTAATTGACACTAAGTACTGAGTGAAAAAATATTTGTCAAGGATTCAAATAAATTAAAAACCGTTTCCTCTACGTAGGTTTTTGTATAGCAGAAAATCATTTATTGTCATTAAGATGGGGAGTTCTTATAATAAAAGATTATTTCTCATAATTTCTATTGAATCATCAGAAAGATGTTTTCTGCAAAGAAATGTTGAAATCAGCTAAAAATATGAGACACAAATGTGCTGAACAAAAAAAAACGAATCTCATATTTCTTCTTGCAGAATGCAGTTCACAGCCCGACGAGAAACCTAACAACGAACGTAATCCTGGACCTTCTTCTTCTTCTGCTGCTCGACACGTACATTTGCCTGACCGAATTTCTCCAGAGGAGGCTCCTTTTCGTGCCAGATCCAGATTTCCTGCTAGCAGGAGTCCTAATGATGAACATAAGCCTGGTTCTTCTTCTGCCAGACAACATTCACCGGACAGGGCATCTCCTCAGGAGCCTCCACTTCGTGCCAGATCCACTTCTCCTCTGGGCAGGCTTCCTTCAGATCGAGTGCTTGGATGTACAATAGAAGAACTTGGATATGTTCGGCTTATTCCTCGCAGAAATCGAAATCAGCAATTTGAGTTTCGAAGATACGTGTTTCCTACCGATGAACCGATTCGAATGCGTATAGATGGAATAAAGCATGTGTTTGGGCCAACCCAAGAATATCTTGTATTATCCACATCCAATGATGACATTCTTGCAGTATTGGATGACAGTGGGATTCTTCGTGGAATTTATAGGACAGATAGAAATGTTTCGCGAATAAAAATAAATATGATAAGCGGTGCAGTTGATAATGTGACTCCAGATGAAAGAAGGGATTGTCCAGTAGGCAGAGGTCCAGCAATCTTCTCAAGGAGTTTTATTAAAGTTTCTGCAAATTACGATTCACTACAGCCTGAACAGAATCCCAATGTCGAACGTAATCCTAGTCCTTCTTCTTCTGCCAGACCGTCTACGTCTTCGTCGAACAGGCCCTTTCCTCATGAAGTACTTGGATATCCACTTGCAAAACTTGGATATATTCGGCTTATTCCTCAGACAAACGAGAACCGGCAATTCGAATTTCGAAGATATGTTATTCCGGCCGGTTTACCAATTACGTTGCGAGCAGAAACGAATAAATATGTGCCCGTGCCAACCCGAGAACATATTGTTTTATCAACATCCAATGGTGACGTTTTTGCCATACTGGAGTATAGGGGGGTTCTTCTCGGAATATATAAGGCAGATGCCTATAAATCGAGAATAAAAATAAACATGATAAGCGGAGCGGTTGACGATATGACCGTAATTGAAATGAAGGAATGTCCTGTAGGCAGACGTCACTCAATCTTTCCACGTTGGTTTAAAGAAGTTGCTTCGAATGAAGATACTCTACAGTGTGTGTATCAGTAATTCAATAGAAAAAAGATAAACTAAAATATAATATTCTTTGTAATCCGTAGTCGGATCAGAATTAATTAAAAAGAATTAATTGCAAATGTATTATGGTCGTCAAGGCTTCTTTGATTTATCTTTTGCTAAACCTCACAAGGCCATTCAAATTTTTTCTTCAAATATTCAAAATGCCAACAGAATTTTCAACTGCTAACAGAATTTTCATTATTTTTTAGCTACAGCGTATACTTCACAGGGATATTAATTTTTTAATGCAGTCGCGTAGCCTCATTATCCACGCGCAACGACGGACAGAGTTGGGCGAAATCAAATAACATAGTTGGTAATAACCTGTAGGACGCAATTTTTAATTGATTTTAAATTCTGTTTTAATCCAAAGATTTTGTTATTTAATTCACAACTGATATGTGGAAGCGATTCTTGAATTATTATTGTTCAAAATTTTACATCAATGCAAATAATTTGTAAATTTATAATAATAATTGATAAATTTGATCTTTTTGTAAGAAATTTCAACAAATTTGATGGGGTTTCGATGATTACAGAACATCCTAAATATTTTAAGGCATTTCAAGGTTTTTCCAAAGATTTTCTATGATTTCTCGCGATTTCAGGCATTTGAAAAGATTTCTTATGCTGCAAAGTTTTTAAGAGATTTGAAAAACTTTAATTGAATTTTAAAGGACGTTATCAAATTTTAAAGGATGATTTTATCATATTTCGAGGGATTTTAATGGATTTGAAAAGATTTCCTCGAATTTTATAAATAATGTAGATCAGATGATTCATTCTATAAAAAAAATATAGATAGACAGAAAAAGGACTCTTTTTAGAGATATGTACTTTTAATCTTATTACATATCTCTACTTATGACTGGAATATCATTTTTACTGAAAAGGATATAAATAAAAAGGTGATTTGTCTGACTTCATTTTTATCTTCAGCCTTTGATAATTTTGCGCCTCTCCATACCCTTAAAACAAAGAAGAAGTCGACTCCCTGGATCACTTCTCATATAAAAGATTTAATAAAAGAAATAGAGAAAAAACGTAGATTGGCTAAAAATACTAATAATAGTATTATTCAAGCTGCATTTCGTAAATTGAGAAACTTAGTACAAACCAAAATCCGGGACTCATACAATCAATATAATTACAACTCAATCAAAAGTAGGAATAAAAATGAAAACATCTGGCTTCTCTTAAGACGGCTTGGACTTATTCCTTTTAAACACTTGGCTCCTGATAACAATTTCTCCCCTACAGACCTTTTGACAGCTTTTACTACAAAATCCACGCTCCTTGCAAGCAACACTCCTTCCCTGTCCTCAGTTCCCTCTACTTTTGATGATACGAAGTTATTCTTTTCTGACATATCGCAAGAAACCCTAATTAAAAAACTCTTCGAGGTAAAATCAAATGCTGAAGGATCTGATGGTATTTCAATTAAAATTATTCGGCTTGCTTTACCAGTCATTGGCCCTATTCTCTTGCACATCTACAATGCATCTCTGCAGGTGAGAATATTTCCTGACGCCTGGAAACAGGCAATTATTCACCCTGTTCCTAAAATATCTAACCCTACCTCTCTCGAAGACTTTCGTCCTATATCTATGTTATGTGCTTTGTCCAAACCTTTCGAACGTATTGTCCATCATCAACTTACTGCACACATTGAAACAAACAATTTAATGGACCCAATGCAATCTGGGTTCCGTGCAAGGCAAGATTTTTCTAAGGCGTTTGATACAGTTAACCATAATCTACTATTGACTAAGCTCAAATCGCTTCACCTCTCGAATATGGTTGTTAAATGGTTTGAATCTTATCTTAGTAATCGTTCTGAAAGAGTACAAATTAGCAATAACGACCGGTCTGATTGTGGGCGAATTTCGTCATTGCAACTATCACAAATATGCTGACGACTTTAAGCTTTACCTTTCCGGGCATATTGCCAATCTTAAGAGCTTATTTCAAAAGGTACAGGCGGATATTAATCTAGTGGTGCAGTTGGGCCTTGACAAGTGGCCTCACTCTTAACCCTACTAAAACTATGGCTATAATCATAGGACCTTCTTCCTCTCCATCACTTGAAACAATTGCAACCCTACCTTCTCTCTTTATCGATGGACGTCTTATCCCCTTTATGGAATCTGTGAAAGATTTAGGCTATATTCTTAATCGCATCTCTTACTTAGAATGAACAAGTTGCGGATATTTCAAGAAAAACCTTTAGAGTCCTCCAACAGCTTAACAGGAATAAAGACTCACTTCCTACTTCAACGCGTATCCTCCTAGTTAAAAGCCTCATCCTTCCTTTCTTTGACTACGGTTGTGTGGCATATGACGATATTACTGATGAGCTGAATGCTAAGCTTGAGCGTACGCTTAATGCTTGCATTCGGTTCATCTATAACATCCCCAAAAGTGAACATATTACTCAGTATAGAGAAAGAGCAGGACTCCTTAACGTCGCCAAAAGAAGACAATTTTTTATGGGTAATTTACTTTATAGCCTTTTCAGTGATGAAGCTCCGCACTATCTTGTTAATCTCTTCCATTTTATTGACAAAGATCAACCAACACATTCCAAACTCCGTGAAAGGAAAACAGTACTAAAAATTCAACCACACCGCACGCGTAAAATGCAAAGGTCTTTTGTTATTCGTGGTGCTCGCCTTTGTAACAAAGTACCTATAAGAATTAGAAATGCACCTTCACAATTTGTCTTTAGAAAACTCCTTTTTGGTTACTTATTTAACACATCAAATCCTACCCTCGAAATCACACATTGGTAACACTTAAATCCTTAATTTAAATATATATATATATATATATATATATATACATAAGTGTGTATATGAATGCGTATTTACTATTAAGTATGTATATTTGCGCATTTATATTTTTAGTATCCTTTTGTTGATAGCCCATATCTAATTATGTGTATTATAGTTTATTTCTTTACTCTTGTTAAATACCTATTTTTTATTTCAATCGTCAAATCGATCGCCGTCACATTTTTGATTGTAATATGTATCACCTGTTCCTTATAGGGCTATTTAGCCCTAGGAACTTGACATAAATAAATACAAATACATCTTGAGAACCTCAAGTAATTTTCTTACTGAATAGTGAATAGTTTCCAATTTCATATTTGTGATCAGCACACTTTTATTTATATAAGTACACAAATGTTGTTAGCCACCTCAACAGTTTAATAATCAGATAATAATAATGTGAGCGACGAACTAGTTAGAAAAACGGAAAAAGTTTCAGTCGCGGTTTTATTCCAATAGTTGCATTTTTCTTCAAATAAGGCCAATAATTCGCACGATCAAATTTTATTGCTTTGAGTTTGAAATGAAATATATTTTTTATTCCGGAAATAATGTCAAATTTCATTTTTATCAAAAATTTTCAACTTAAAAAAATTACCTAATTTTAAAGTGCCGATTCTCTGCAGCCAGTGTACCCTTAATTCAATTTAAAAATATCTAAACTAAAAATAATATTTTTGCTAATCCGAAGTCAGATAAAAATGTATGTACACCGAACTCTCAGTTTCAGTCCACTTTAGGGGGTTGCCTGTAAATAGTCTTGGAAATAGGTCGGGGGGATCCAAACGTTAACAGTCAAGCCCGCCTAAACTTTTCCAATTGTAATGCAATATTACACAATATATTCGACTGAGTACGCGCCCATACCGACTCTTCCGAGGCGAAAGTCGCAACCGTCTATCGCCCTGCACCCTGAGAAACATTGTAAAGACAGTGTATCATGGTTCCTGAGGCTGCTTGCTTTCTGCGTTTCGGAAAAATGGATTGATGTTACTAACTGTTTGTAAACTTTCCTGCATTGTGACAGAAAAATTACCCAAAAAATGAAAAGTACAAATCAAATTAACAAATTTTAACAGTATTATTTGTTGACTCTCGTTTGAGCAGCCGAACTGTAAGGACGCGTTTGTTGTTGCACCGTCTTATGTCGAGAGTTTAAAGTGTCTGACTTGCGCTAATATTTTTTCCCAGTGCTGTGATTTCGTGATGTTACTCTTGTTTTTACTGTTGTGAATCTAAACTTGGGGCGAATATTTATATGGATCAGACATTATTCACGTGCAAAGTGCTTCTAGGTTTGTTGTACGTTTGACGCTTGGTCGTATGGAGACGGCTTCTCGTGTGAAATTTAATTGATCCGCAAGTTGTTGTTGCGTTTGATCCTCATCCAACAATGCTTGCAATGCGCTGTTTCCATTGGCGCGGTTGTTCGGTGACTACATTGACAGCTAGGGCAATCTATGGGCAAATTTCGGTTCCATATCCACAGACCTGGTACACGCAGGGTTACATAATAATGTGTAAGCCTCATTTGTAAATATAAATACAGCTGCTATGCCCAACACACAGCTGGGTAGTATGACGACTGAGATGAAGATAGCCATCGCCAACCTTTATACGCCTAATCAGCTCATTTCTTCAACGAAAAGGAGGTGTGATTCTGAAGACGCGGGCTCTCTTGTCAAGTATGTGAACAGGGAAACTCCTGCAGGATCTGGGTAGCGCACAGACTGAGTGGATGGATCTTTTATGAGAAGGGCAAGAGTTCCAAGCTTTGGTTCTGCAGGTGTTTCATCAAATAGATAGATGTGTAAGTCGAGTTTTGTTGTTCGTTACTGGAATATCAGTGGTTATAGTAATTTTGGTAACTTTGATGTAAACCAGAAAGCCTACTTAACTACTCATTGTGTGATTTGCATAGGTGAGGCATGGCTCACGAACGCATCTGTGTAACTACCGAAATTTTTAAATGGTTACATCCCTTATTACTCCGTGGCTGTCAAAGAAAAACGTAAGGGCCGTGGCAGTGGTGGACTAATTACATTAGTCCAACACTGCGCTGACTATTCGCATTGTAAACTGGAAATCAGTCATTTGTGGTTATTTGTGAAATTGACCTTTCAAAATCCCTTGACTCTGTATATACGTAATATATATTTTTCCCCATCAGCAAACCCGGACTACTGTATTGATGCGCTCAAAAATGTTTTACTCTCCTTAAACAACGTAAACAAACATTTTTTATTAATTGGTGATTCTAATGCTCGTGCAGGAACCCTAAATAGTTGAAGTTAATAAAGGACGCAGATAATTGGTGAAGTTCCTTGAATTGTGCGACCTAGGGCTCTGCAATGGTCGTGCAAAAGAGGCTGCAGTACTATTGATTTACGTTGATTGGATATCGATTGCGCAAATCTTGTTAACAAGTTGAAAAATCAAAGTGAAAGGCCTGTAAGACTACATGTCGATTTTACGGTGTTCAGAAACAATGAGTTTGCTCACCATCTGTGATCCATGTATTTTGTCCCAACTCTCCCCTGTCCCTTTCAAGGCCGCCGGTAATGGCCAGAAAATTTCCCGACACGTGCTTGATCACGTTTTCCTTTCATGCAACGCTCCGTTAACCGGCGGGATCCTTCGCCAAGTCACGTACGACTAGTCTTCTCTCTCAGTCCTATGCGCGCTTTCTCCTTTCTCTTAAGAGAGCTGGGGAAACCTGTATGAATTCTGAGTTGAATGTGCGAGAGAGACAGAAATATGGTTTTTGGCCTCGCGCTACCTTCCCATTGTTTGAGATTAAATATAGTGGAGAAAAATCCAAATTTTGCACAATATCACTTAATTAAATTTTAATAGACTGCATTAGTCTCGCTATATTGTTACGAGTAAATCAAAAAAAGGTTGAAAAAAATCGGTTAATATTTTGAATCCCAGTTGATCTTTAAAGATTTATTTCCTTTTCACTTATCCTTAGAAATCCCTTCCACGTTATTCGTTTATGAATCCAGGCATTCCACAGAAGTAATAATTTTCAACAATAGTTTCTGATATCCAGTGAAAATTTGAAATTACATTTATCAATATACCAATTTTTTGTCAAGGCGCTTTGACTGGAAGAAGCGCTAGTCGATCTAATGATCGTCTCATAGTGGTTTTAGTGGAGCGCACAGTAACCACTCTTGTCAGTCCATCTCTTCCAGGATGGAGTTTCTCAATGCGCGCGAGACCCCATTTGGTGTGTGACAGAAGGACCCCCTTCAGAAGTACAAGATCGCCCACTTGAACTTGGTTAGTTTCCACCAACCACTTGCTTCGCTGTTGTAATTGATGAAGGTACTCCCTTCACCACCGGTACCAAAAGTTGTAACGCATCTTTGTAAGCAACGGCCATCTGGAAAGAGAATTATCTTTATAGTCTGTCAAGGAAGGTTCAGGGATAGCAGAAATCGGGCCTCCAGTTAGTAAGTGCCCAGGAGTCAAGGCTGCTAATGCAGTTGGATCGCTTGAGATTGGAGCGATCGGACGTGAATTGAGGCACGCCTCAATTTGACAGAGGACACTAGTAAACTCCTCAAAGCTCAGGCGACCATCTCCAATACAACGGCGTAGGTGATGCTTGGTTGACTTAATCCCTGCCTCCCAAATACCTCCAAAGTGAGGGGCATGCGGAGGGATAAAAGACCAGGTAGTCCCGTCGTTAGCCAAGTATTTAGCGGCTTTTGGCATAATTTGAGAGGCTCCTCGGAACAGCATTGGCAGCTCCCGATCTGCACCAACAAAGTTAGTGGTGTTGTCGCTGTAGAGCCTGGAACATGTACCTCGACGAGAAAAGAATCGCTTAAAGGCAGCAATAAAACTGTCCGCGGATAAATCAGAGACAGCTTCCAAATGTTGTATGATTTATGTCCCCTTCCTGGTGAAACCCTTATGTGATATGGGCCACCGCAGTCTACACCACAGCATGCGAAGGGCTTTGATTCGGACACTCGATCAGTAGGAAGTTGACCCATCAGTTGAGTAGGTGATTGGTTCCGAAATCGTGCGCATATAACGCACTTGTGAACAATTCTGTTGATTAAGGATTTCGCTCGGACAGTCCAATACCTTCTTATGATAAAGCTCAGCATTAATTGTTGGCCAGCATGCATTGTCCTCAGGTGAGCCTGTAAAAGTATAAGATAAGTTACGCGATCATTTTTAGGTAAAATTACTGGGCGTTTATCATCAAAAGACAGCAAAGATTTTTGGAGTCGACCACCGACTCGAAGAAGTCCTTGACTGTCCTAAAAGGGGGAGAGCTTGACCAAAACGCTTTTTTCCCTTGAAATCGGCAATCCAGTGTTCAGATTGTTAATCTCGTACCCAAAGTGACGTATCTGAGTAGTTCTCAGCCAAAAATTGAGACCTTGATTGAGTTCGTCGGTAGTTAAGTAGCGTTCCCCTGGATATGAGCGGCAGCGATTACAAAACCTATAACAATAAGCAGTAATACGCACAAGTTTGTCAAGGGATGAGCAACGATCATTCAGATCGACATATCTCAGTTTCTCTAACCAGGTTAACCATTAACACTGGTTTAGAGACATCCTTTGCAGATCGTTCACCAGTTTTTAAGTTTTTTGCTGGCTCCAACAAAGCCCGGGGCCAGCTGTCCTGGGGACCAGTAAGCCAGTCAGGTCCATGCCACCACAAGGATGAGTCCAATAATTCCAGCGATGAAAATCCTCTTGTTGTGCAGTCACCGGGATTGGACTTGAATGGGACATGATTCCAGATGGCGTTTTTTAAGATTGTTTGGATTTTACTAACCCTGTTTGCCTCAAAAGTTTCCCAACGAGAAGGGTGAGCATAAAGCCATTTTAGAACCTGCTCAGAATCAGTCCAGCAAAAGGTCAGACTTGAGACCGGTCATGATGGAGTCAAGTAGCCTAGTGAGAAGCAAGGCACCACACAGTTTCAACTTAGGCAATGAAACAGTCTTGACAGGAGCGACTTTTGTTTTTGCCATGATAAGACTGGTGTGAGCGACACCATAATCATCATGAATGACAATGTACACTGTCGCTGAATATGCTCTTTCAGAAACGTCTGAAAAGCCGTGTAGTTGCCAAGATTGGGCATTAATTGTGGTGTGAAGCCAACGAGGAATTTTGACTTGCTCCAGTAACAAGAGCTGAGACTGAAAGGAGTCCCACTCTAATTGCAGTTCTGATGGCAGAGTAGAGTCCCAATCTACTTTTGAAATCCACAAATTCTGTAGCAAGAGTTTGGCCCTGATGAGGAAGGGTGCGAGCCAGCCTAATGGATCGAATAATTTTGCTATTTCAGAGGCAACCAAATGCTTGGTGACTTTAGAGGAATTATTTGGAGGTACCACGGAAAAATCTAAATAATCTGAAGAGGTATTCCATTTGAGCCCCAGAGCGAAAACAGAATCCTCCACTGCAAGGTCCTTACTACAAGACAATTGTAGAGTTAATGGTTCCGGAAGAAGTTCATGAGAGTTTGCCGCGCACTTGCTTAGTAAGATGCCGGCAGACTCCAAGATTGAAACAACCTCAGTCTTGACAGTTTTTGCAGACTCGATAGAGTTTGCGCCAGAAAACATGTCATCGACATAAGTATTGTCTACCAGGGCCGCAGCTCCTAGTGGAAAGCGATCTCGTTCATCAGCTGCTAGTTGATTCAGAGTTCTAATAGCTAGGAAGGGAGCTGGTCTTGTACCGTAAGTTACGGTGCTAAGACAGAAGCCTTGAAGATCTTCTGAGGGATCTGATTTCCAGATGATTCTCTGCAAGTTGGAGTCAGATGTGTTGACCTTGATTTGACGAAACATCTTGACTATATCTGCCGTAAACACAAATTTAAATAGTCTCCAACGTGTCACACTACAAAATAGTAGGTAGAGTCTTTTCAAATTTAAGTGCTGAAAAAATTAAATTGCTCACGCGGAAAGGAGTTTTTCCTTATGAGTACATCCTGGTTTAACCTCGGATGCCATGTTAAAATATACTAGAGTAAAGCTTGAACTCCTCACTGACATTGATAAAGTCCTGTTTATTGAGTTAGGTATAAGGAGTGGGGTTAGTCAATGCTCCAACCGTTATGCCAAAGCCAAATATCCCTATACGGAAGTTTACAATGGCAATGAGGAGATCAGCTATATAGTATATTTTGACGCCAACAACCTCTATGGTTGGGCAATGGCACAAGCGCTTCCTTTTAGTGGTTTCGAGTGGGTATCAAATGTTGACAATAGCTTTAACTTTAATGTTCCTGATGATGCCCCTGTTGGCTATATGCTTGAAGTAGATTTGTATTACCCCGAAGAACTTCATGATAATCACAGTGATTCACCTTTCTGCCCTGAGTACTCGAAACCAACAGATTAGTGATAAGATTATTGGGTAGTAATTGAAATTGAGTGATTAATTAATTAATTAGTAGCTCTCTGTGCATGTTAAGGTATAAATGAATAATGACAAACTGTATGCATAAGAAATAAATATTTGCAAAAGTTAATGCGTATAGAATGAAATTTGAAGATGAAATATTCAAGAACTAAAAATGATAGTTTACCAGTGAGTAATTTCAAGAGTTGGATTAGAA
Source organism: Andricus curvator (assembly GCA_932195095.1). Lineage (NCBI taxonomy): Eukaryota > Metazoa > Arthropoda > Insecta > Hymenoptera > Cynipidae > Andricus > Andricus curvator. The sequence goes on along the minus strand of CAKNYM010028689.1, from coordinate 9,972 downwards.
GTATTGTACAAATGTTTGAAGAAGAGATTCTTAAAATGATACAGGGAAGGTGCATTTCTAATATCGTATGGAACTTTATTCCATAACCGGGCACCTCTTACTATAAATGCTCTTTGAAGCTGACATGTTCTGTGAAAAGGAATCTTAAGGATTTTATGTCTTTCACGAAGCTTAGACTGTGCTGGAAGGTCTCTGTCTACAAATTGGAACCGGTTAAATATACACTTCGGAGCTTTGTTCTGAAAAAGAGTATAGAGCAAATTACCCATAAAGAATTGTCTTCTCTTGGCAACATTAAGCAAACCAGCCCTATATCTGTATGGAGTTATGTGTTCGTATTTAGGCAAATTGTAGATAAAGCGGACGCAGGCGTTTAACGCACGCTCGAGCTTTAAATTTAAATCGTCGGAGAAACCATCGTATACCAAACAACCGTGGTCAAAGTGGGGCAGGATTAGACTCTTAACCAAAAGTATTCGAGTGGAGGTAGGTAAAGAGTCCTTATTCCTATATAGTTGCTGTAGAATACTGTATGTTTTCCTCGAAATGCTCTGTACTAAAACAAGTAATCCACTTAGCGTAGAAATTGGTCCCGATAAATAAATGTTGAAATTTTCAGCATATTTCTGGTAGCTGAAATGCTGAAGTTCACTTCCAAGGTCAGATGTGAACAAGTTGAAGAGGAGGGATGCCAGAATGGAGCCCTGTGAAACCCCACACTTGACCTCACCCCATTCAGAAAGCCCACCACTACTATTAATGATTCTGTGAGACCGATTATTAAAATAGGACTCAAACCATTTGATGACAGAGTTTGACAAGTTAAAAGATTTCAACTTTGGTAGGAGTAATTCATGGTGAACCATATCAAAAGCCTTCGAAATATCAAACAGAACAACAATCGTGATCTCCCTGTTATCCATTGCTAATTTGAGATCCGTCGTTACCTTAAGGGAAGCAATAAGAGTACTATGTTTTGCACGAAAACCTGATGGGAAGCATTATAAATATGCAATAGGGTAGGAAAGATAATTGGAAGAGCAAGTTTAATCATTTTGATTGATATTCAATCAGTCCCAATATCATTTGATTTGATTTCAAGTGTTTTTTCATCAAGTATTTCAGGTGTGATGTCATCGAAAAAGAAGTCCGAGTCATTAAATGATGAATTAATAGAGGTAGTGGAAGATGATGATGTTAAGTCTGGTCCTGGGAATGTAAAATAGTCTTTAAAAAATCATCAGGCGGAAAATTACTATCTATAAATTCGTGCTTGGGCGGGATTATTTATATCTGTATCTAGTAATATTTTTTCCCAATCATACGTCATGAGATGTTCGTGGAATGTATGTTCATCAATTTTAGAAAGATTCCGCACCAGTCTTTGGGTTGACTTTGAATTTAAATTAAAAGAAAATTTAAAGGTAATTTTAATAAAGTCGTGATTAGACAGAAAAGGAATAACATGTTGTTCGCAGGATATGACCTTATCAATATCGTCTACAATCATTAAGTCAATACGAGTACTGGAATGATCAGTATGTTGAGTGGAATCATGAGGTACAATCGAGAGTCCCGAAGAGTATACCAAGGATTTTATATATTTAGAATGATTGGAAGTACGATTTAAGTTAGTGATAAAATCTCCAGTAAGTATAATGTTATTAAAGTTGGGAATGAGTGAAAAAATTATCGATTCTAGCTCAGTGCCATAGGAGGCATTGGGTGGTTTATAGACCACTCCCACTAAAACACTATTAGAAGTTAATTTAACTTCAACAAAGAGAAACTCGGTCGTGGAAAAAGTAGCTACTGGACTTACATCAACCACGGTTCCACCCGGACTATCATGCAGGAAAAGACAAACCCCACCACCCCTTCTCTCGTATCTGTCTTTTCGAAAGAGCGAATAGTTGTCAATTGTAACGAGGCTAGACGGTATATTTGGAGTTAACCAAGTCTCAGAAACAGCTATTATATGGTAGGAACATGTACTGAAGAAATGCTTGAATTCTATAAAATTTGCCAAGAGAGACTGGGCGTTCACATGACAAATGCTTAAGGTATACATGGATATATTAGGAGAAAAATTTAATAAAAAACAATTCAAAAATAAAAAACTCACGAAGCACGCGTAAAAATGGACTGAGACAAAGAACAATTATCAACACACCCCAAACTAAGTGATTACAATTCAAATGATAAAATCGGTAATGAGTACAAATAAAAAAGATACAAAAGGGATAATAAACAGTGTCGGAAACAGTGACGTATGTCTCTAGACAAATTCTCAACAAAAGTGGATGTGATTTCGTAAATCGATATCCGGATATCCGGAGAGCTATGAACATTAGGATGAAATGAGAACATTTAAGGTATCCAAGGCACACCATTAATCCAAATATTATACAATTATTCTCAAAAAGAGCAAATTCAAGATTTAAAGCTACTAGTTTAAATGTGAGATCAAGTTTGCTATCTGAAGATACATATATACAAGGTATAAAAACCTGTAAAATATTGAAGATATATTCACCGACGGACATCAAGTCAGCAAACAATAATAATATCATAAATAAAATCAAGTACCTCTTTAAAATTAATGCTAAGGTTAGTCGGAGAAAGGTTAAAAAATATTGGACTTAGCCCATGGTTGCTATTGAAGTCCCTCTACAGATTGCGACTGAATTTAACTACAATGATCGGAGGGGAAGTCGGTTGTGTGTGAGATGGTGCTTTGATGATTCGGTAGAGGTTGACAACTTCATTCTTCGCAATTGGTACATCAAGAGCCCTGGAAATTGACTCAACGTTGGCCATAAGGTCCTTGTTGGGCTTCATTGGAAGACCATGAATTTCAAGCGTAGTATGTGAAGCCGCTTGGTAATTTACATTCTGCGCATGCTCAAGCACAACCACTTTAGCCTTAAGGTCCTTAACTTCGTTTTGAACAGTACAATTTTCCTCACTTTGTACTTTAGAGCCGGTTTCAAGCGTACCAATACGGCGAGTGTTATTGGAAAGGTCAGTCTTTATTTCTAAAATTGTAGAGTTTAACTTCGCATTAAAATCCTGTTGTCGGGTTTCGAATTCACTGAATCTCGTTAAAATCTCACTTTGGGCCTCCGAAACCACTTGACGTAAAAGGTCAACGAGAACCGGAGGTAGAGCAGGTGCATTGATGGAAGTGGGAGTAGAGAGTACGGAATTTACATTTTCGACGTCACGAGAATCACTAATCTCATAATTGGCAGCAGAGTTGGCATTAAATGCCGTAGAGGTGGCACTAGTAGTCTAAAAACTACATCCCTTGCAGACATAATCAATCTGCCCTTTTTTAAGTTGTTCAAAAGTTTTTTTTGCGATACCAACATTAGCACAGGTCAAATGGAAGAGATTGGCACACTTTATGCAGGCTATAACCTCAGGACCACTTCTTGAAATCACTACGTTGCACTCCGGACACGCTCCCATGGTATCTTAATTGAAACGCAATACAAATAACTATTTTCAAGAAGCTTGCACCGATTAAAAACAATTGAACGAATTAACAAAAAGTTAAAAGTCACAAACAAACCGGCCACAAGCACTTTTACGACACACCAACTTTATATGCAGAAAAATGCGAGATACTCTAGGAATCTCAGAGAACTGAAGCGGAGCAAATCGAAACACGTCCGTAACCGACGGCTGCACAAGAATGGAAAAGAAGCGGTTGGTCAGTCAATTAAGACTTTCAGACTCCACCAAGATCAGACTATCGAGCGCCTTTCAATTCTACGAAATATTGACCAACTGCATGACATTTTTAACTACATTGTACAAGCACTGAAAGTTAGATCTTTCATTATTAATAAGTATGATTATGATTTCGAGTACACTGACCTTTCTATGTATATTGATATGTTGCGTCCCTGCAATCATTTTATTTATTTATTTTTATAACTATAACTTAGGATTATTGTGTTATAAGCGTAAATTCGAGACCCTCTTTATGAAGGCCAGCGGCACATTACAAGGAACCAGAATTAAGTGGAATTACGTAGACTAGCTTTTTAGTGTGAAACATATCTTATTGCAGTTATTTTATGTGCAATTCTTTCTGTATCTCACTTTGAATGCATATAATAAATTGAATCTTGAATCTTGATATTTTTATGAAAAATAATTTAAAATTATTAAAAAAATTAATATCACCTGATCCTTTCCATAGAAAAGTCGGAATGAATTCTAGTTTTGTCGAATCTCTTACACGATGTAGCTTATTGATCAGTATTATCCTGTTTCAACGAAACTGATCCGAAAAAACAACTATCCACAATGAAACTGAACAAAAATGGTTGAAAAACATAATTATGCTTTAAAAAATTAGGGTACGATTTCTGAGATAAGAAAATACTGAATAGTTAGTAGCACACATAGTGTAAGAGATTCGAAAATCTAGAATTTTCTACACGATTGATAAAATTAAATTTCAACAAAGTAGTTCAACTTTTAAGCATGTACACAAAGAGAAGTAAGCCCGAGCTGTTACTGCCCACACCGCAACTTTTGCTCGACAGTTTTTGAGGTGAGAAAAGCTGTAACAGCTACTGCGTTCTCATGAACCGTTCATGCGTACACCGCATCCGCTCGGCTTGAGACAGTAAAGCGAAGCGCAGCCAGGGCTACTGTCGCGGTATTATGAAGGTTGCCGACGTTTCGTGAACATTGCAGTTCACTTCTTTAGGGCTGACCTGAAACTGAAATTTCAGGTCATGTTGTTCTTATATATGCATTCTATACGATGCCTGTGATTGGCCAGAGCGCGCCATGGTTGGGGCTGGTCGAACTTGATTGGCCAATCAAGTCTTTTTTTAAAAACCCGGAAGGACGGAAAGCCAAATCGCATTGGTATTATATCCATTGTCCCTATTGATGTTATTAGGGTGTTTTAAGATTTCGATTGCTTCTCTATGTTTTCTTGGGAAAATACTGTAAGTTTTTGCAATGACGGTTGTTTTGTCAAATAAAATGCTATTTCCTGTTTCGAAATGATGCTCAGCTACTGCTGATTGCATGAAATGCTTTAGCCTGACTTTACTCTCATTTTCCTTTACACGCTGACTTACTGCCCTCCCGGTTTCTCCAATATAGACTTTGCCACAAGAACAAGGGATTTTATATGCAATGTTCACGAAACGTCGGCAACATTCATAGTTTCGCACACGATTGAAACCCGAAAATATCTTTAAATTTATCATGAAATAGTTAAATTTTCAGTTAAAAGAAAGGAATGTTTTAAATAAAATCAAGAATTTTTAACCAAAAAACTGACTAAAAAAAAGTTCCACTTTCAACCAAGTAGTTGAATTGTCAACCAAGAAGATTAATTTTCTACGAAAAAAAATTTAACAAAATACATTAGTTTTCAAATAAATGGTTTAATTTTCAACAGAGAAATTTTGTTGGCTTAAAAATAACTATATTTTTAAATATTTCTATTGTAGTAAGAACAATGTTTCTTGTTTATCTTAAAATAATCCCGATTTATTCTATGTAATCTAAAGTAATCGGAGGTAATCTTAGTCCATCTGAATTTATTGTCAAAGTTTCTTGTCTTTGCATTTTTTTGTGCGTAAAAATATACTTTTTTAAAAAGCGTTTAACTTGGTCATTTTATGCTACATCAATAAGGGTACACGCAATTATAAAACTTTCAACAAACATTATTATTATTTATTATTATACCATTAAGCCATTTCCCTTTCGGGGTGGTACATGATGTGGTAATAATCACCGGAATGCTTACTGACACCAAAATAATAGATGAGATTTTTTCTTAGCCTTAGTTATTGACTATTACGTGATCTTTCGATGTCTAGATATCACTCTAGCTATCACTATCTATGACTCATGCGCACATTAAGCCTATTTACAAAACGTGGCAGTTCCATGACAAAAATTTCTACGATGAGAATTGACTCATAGTAATCTTATGAAGGTTATTATACATAGCTGTACAAATATTCTAAAGCTCTCCGTCGAAATTCAAGAAATCTGTTGAACACCAAGAGGAAAAATGAAGATCGCCAGCTACATTTTAATTCTTACATTTTCGGCTCATCTGGATTTTGTTGGTAAGTTTAATTAGGCTGACCATACTAATGATTTTCATACTTATATCCACTTTCCGAGGTTTATGACTTTTGTTCTTCGATGTCTTTAATCTTCTGCAATTTGTTGGAAATAGACTTCTTTGGTTGTTAAATATAAAAAGTATGGGGCTATAGTAAAATCTAATCGTTTTCTTATCAAATTTCTTATCACATAAAAAATATTTGTACATAACTTCATGTTTGGTGACTAACCTCCCTTTACTTGGAGCAAAATAAAAGTTTTTAAAGTTTAAGTACTAAAGTTGGTCCAATTTGTTCAAACTTTTAACCCATGCCCCCCAGGGAATCAAAACTACGATTGGCTTTTTAATGTAAATAGCTCAGTTTTCGACAAAATTGAGAATGTAATTACTTGTTATTACCTCTTTATAAATTAGAGCTTAGTCGTCTTCTAAGGAATTGTCAGAAAATAATTTCCACCCAATAACTTTTGATTTTGACCGACTTCATTCACTTTTATTGGGCCCGGAAAATGCCCCAAAAACATGCCAAATAGCAGTTTTATGCAAAATTATTGTTAAGGACGGTATTTTTTGGAACTTTACCATTTAACTATGATGAAACAAAGAAATTTCAGAGATCATACAAAAAATATATACAGAACAAATAAAAGTATTTTGAAATATGGGAAAAATGACTATTTTCACGATTAACTTGAATTAGAGACAGTTACTGTCTCAATAAACATGGCCAACGGCCATGCCAAGCTGGAAAAACCAGTTCTCGTCAGATCACTGAAGTTAAGCAGCGTTGGGCGCGGTTAGTACTTGGATGGGTGACCACTCGAGAATACTGCGTGTTGTTGGCATACCGTGGGTGTGGTGAGCCCACACTTGTAGTAGTTATTTACTACAAGAAACTATCCACCTAGAAACACTACCCGAATCGGGTAGTGTGACGCCTACCCTGAAAGGGAAATGACTTAATGGTATAGACTTCATCGTTTCAAAGCGTCCTCTCATTTTGCAGTATGAAAAATTAACCAAGCGCGTTACCGGATATTTTATAAATAGTAGATTATGTGCCAAGGGGAGAAGGACAGCGATTTCCGTTGAACGTTAGCTCTTAGAAGTTCCTAGATTAAAAGTTTATGCTAACGCATCCAAAGTCAAAATTATATATTCTAATATGGTCGATCCAATATGGCGATTGACAATTCGAAATTTTTGTTGAAGTTTCATCAACATTTTTATGACGCATTTTAAAAATTTCTGATTATAATTCGAAATTGAAAATCACGAAATGCAGCATCGCTGATCCAATATAGCGATTGATATATCATGCTCAAATTTTTTTGCACTACATTAATTCAGGATTAAATATTATAGAACATTAATTTTCACAAATTCTAATTGTTCAAATTCCGTGCGACTTGAGTGCCAACTTTGGACAGACTGTCCTAATAGATTTCCCATTTTTCCAAGAGACTACCTAATCTATCGTAGAGGATCTGAAGATGTAAACAACAAAGGATCATCTCACCAGGTCAAACCGACATTCGTGTTCCATGAAATTCCATATTTAGGGCTTCATAAGTTTCTGGTTATGCATGTAAAGTAAAAATTACAAAATTCCCTATGGCGTTTGACAATTAGACATTTTTGTTCAAATTTAACGAAACTTTGTACTGACGGGTTTTCAAGAATTCTGATTATAATTGAGGAGCCAATGTTATAAATTCAATATCTCTGATCCGATATGGCGGTTGGCAATTATAATTTTTGTTTAATTCATGGAGCTCCGTATTTAGGGGTTTTTGCAGTTTCTGATTATGAATCTGAATTCAAAATTGCAAAATTGAATGTTGAGGATACATTAGCGCGGTTGACGATTTAAAATTTTTGTCAAAATTTCGTATCTAGTTGTTTCAAGAATGCCGATTTTCAATTTCGTGTGAAAATGGTATTATTTACTAAGGCGGGCATGAAACTTTCTATTCAGGGGTTCACGCAGTGGGGGAAAGAATAATTTTCGAAAGTAATGATATTCGGGATATAATTGGTGAATCAACTAACTGGGTTTGCGACAATTTGAGGAGGTATCTGAGATATTCTTGATTCACTTTTAAAGTGCAAGATCAAAAAGAGCGATATACGTTCAGGGTCAACTCAAACTTCACAAAATTTAACTAGATTTATACAAAATATGGATTAGTAAGCTCATAGGTAACTAATGACAAGAATCTTGCGCTAATGACAATATTAATGAATAAGTTTGACTGTCAGGGACAACTAAAATTTCACAAAATGTGAGAAGAGGCACAAGCAAAATTGATCAGTAAGCTTATCGGTAACTATTGACAAGATTTTTGCTCTAGTAACAATTTTGTTATAGTGTATAGTCAATGAATTTGACTTTTAGAGCCAACTAAAATTGGTTTGCACTTTCGAGGATCAGGTTAATAAAATGCCTGAAGTTTCACATGAATTAATTGAGAAAATAATAATCAAATTGGATTCGTCCTCCTCGCAATCATCCTCAGTTCGGCTCAGTGTCAGTTCCTCGACGACAGAGCGAAGTAGCAACCACGTTTCAAAATTCACAATTCGCGGTCATATGACCGACTTAGTATTTCAGCGAACGCTACAAAAAGAGAGCGAGTTACGACTAGACTTCGAAAATTCTCGGTAACATAAAATTGGAGAAAGTAACAAAGAAACTTACTAGTGAGTTACCGAATATACGAGAATTTACAAAAAAGTTATTTGAAGAATTGTGAACCAATTATACCTTCTCCTGGTAGAGGAATGTTTTCTTCAATAATATATAAAAGGTGTTTCCTTCCGACATGATTTAGATATGTTGCACTGTTCGATTTATGTTTGTAAATACCTATCACAAAGTTTCTTATGAATCTATGAGTCGGTTGATTCAACGGTAGAGCTGATTCTTTTATCAGATTAAGTGAAGATCCGGAATCCATGAGTAATCTGTATTTTTTGTATGTGCTCTTCTTCCTTGTATCGATTGCAATTCTGCCGTCCTGATGAAGAAACTATACAACTGCATTTGAGAAGAACCGAGATATTCAATAAAACGCATTTGCATCTGTACCTCTTAACGGATGAGACTTTTTGAAAAAAAATTACTATATACGTATATACGTGGGTATGCGATTTTGGTTTATTAGCCTAAAATATCCGGGCGCCAGCCAGGCCCCTGTAACGAAGATAAAAGAATTATTCACGACAAATTCTTTTTTTATTCTAGGGTCCAGAGCATCATGCTAACTTCGTGACAAATCATACGCGATTCTACCGCTAGAATAACTCGGAACCAGGGATTGGGAGTTTAAAACCGACGAAAGACTCTAACGCGACCACGTGGTCGATGGCCCGAAATCCCGAACATGTAGCCATTAAGTAAAACGGACCGACACTATGACATTTCTTTACTTTAATTCGCGAAATCAAGACTCTACGCACTGACTCGACTCTATCAATAATCTACCAATGGAGTTCATTATCACGGTATACTAATGCGAGCACTCTTAAGAGGTCAAGCTCGGCAATGGTACGAGACCGTTCAACATTCTAACCCCCATTGCCTCGCCTGCCGAATTACAAAAGCAGTTACCTCAGCCATTTTTCGTCCTCCTCTCCAGAATGTACAAATCCCAATTTCCTCTGATGTACAAAACTCGAATCAACTCCAATGTAACAAAATCCAATTTCCAGTATCTCCAATAATTTACTATCCAATACCGACTCCAAGGAAAAATGATTCAAGAAAAAGAGAACGCAAAACGTGGCACGTCTCGCCAGTCAAAAGACCAAGAACGTAAGTGAACGTCTCCATGCGACGCACCAAGACC
>CAKNYM010028687.1:0-25530 GCA_932195095.1 Andricus curvator | reverse complement strand
CCCCCACTCCGCCGCCACTTGCCGCATCTAGGTGTATAATATCTTTGCCCTGATACATACTTACTACAAAATCGATTTTCGAATAGTTTTTGAAACTCATTGTATGATGTTTTGAAGCCAAAATTAATTCCGGAAGACGATTCGGTAAATAATTTTTCTGTTAAATCACGTTGAATGACATTTAAAGACGAAAAATAAATTTTTGAGTTGTTTTCGAAATAACTCATTATAAATATTATTCAGAGAACAACTGTATCTTTAAATCGTCTTTGAATATAAATTTTATTTTATTCAGGGAAAAGGAATATTAGAGTAGTTTAAAAAAAAGTACTTCAAATTAAAGGCAACAATATAATGTGTACATCCAAGGAAATAAGAAATGTACTAAGTCGAATGCCGTACACTATTGACTAAGCTGCTGTCCGGCAGACCCCACGCACTGCCGTGTAACCAATCAGAGCACCGTACATATACACGCAACCTTATTATTAATCATATATTTTTTAATTAGAAATTTTAGTCAATGTTTTGAATGCAAAACGGATCGGTGAATATTTCCACTCACGAAAATAATGGAAGAAAGTACGTGTAGCTACAATATAATTCGAAAGGTCCAGGCATAATGGTTCTAAATTGTTTGCAGTTTCAACTCATGTACACGGCACACTCTCTTCGGTCTTCGCCTATAGAGTATTTCCATTAGGCCATAAAATTTCAAAATGGCCGAACATTTCAGGGAGAGCACTCGTGCCTTATACATTGAATTCCATGTAATATACTTTTCAAGGATCAATTAATTCTTTTATTTTAAGAAAATGGTACTTTCGCGTTTTATTGTTGGTTGTACGAAGAACAAAGCAAGGGACCATGGAATATCATTTCATCAAATTCTAGCTATTATAAAAGAAACAAACAAAAAGCATGCCAGACCGGGTGGAGCATACACTTTGCAGGAAAAAATAGTTATAAAAAAAAAGACGTGAAAAATGGATAAGTGCAACTAAACGTGGTCCTTTAAGTGAGTCGCTGATAAGAAATGCAACGATTTGCTCAAACCATTTTATATCAGATAAGATAAATTAGATATATTTTACACAAGGCTGAAGTATTCAAGTTCTAACCTCAAAATTCAATTGCCTCATGTTACTCAATAAATACTAGCATTAAATATTTTAAAAATACTTATCGGTACTCTGGTTTTAAGTAAAAGTGTGAGCGCAGAAGGAAAAAGTGTTTACTCTGATAATTTTTGCGTAATACAAAAGTTTCGAATGTTTACGTTAGTTGAAGTTACCATTTGAAAATTTCATTTTACTCAAAAGTTATTAAATTAAACAGTTTTTCCTTGTGCATACATACTCTAATTTAAAGAAGGAGTACTGCTCAGTGTTTAAAAATGATTTAATTCTAGTATTTAGTCAGTAAAGTGAGGTGATAAGATTTTGAGGTTAGAGCTCGAGTCCAACAGCCTTCCCGTCACAATTCGCTGCAACTTTCGTTCATCTAATGCATGGCAATATATAAGTGGGTTAAATCAACTTTTCCTGACAAGTTTCTTTTCTTGGTCATTTATTAGGACGTCCAGCTGATCTGACCGATGTACACAATCCGGAATTTTTGCCAAAATTTAGGTTATACCGTGGGCACGGCCCACCAAAAGAATGAATCCTCAACTGAAGAAGAATAATTTTCAACCAAATAGTTGCATTTTTAACAAAAATTCGTTTTTTTGGCTCCAAAGTGAATCTTTTTGGTTCACAATTAACGTTCAACCAAAAATTAAACAAATTTGCAACAAAATAGTAGTTAGATTTTCAAACAAAGAGATGAATTTTAAGAAATTATGAATCTCAAATGAATTATCAAGAGAAGAGATTAAAATTCAACCAACGAGTTTGTTTTTTAATTAAGAAAACTAAATTCCTACAAAAAGAGGTGAACTATCAAGAGAATAGTTAAATTTTCAGCAGAATAGTTTTAAGCTGAATTTATGAATCTTCAAAAAAAAAAAGTTTGATTGGAGTGCTTCCATTTTCAACCAAGTATAATCAAATTTAAAAAATATTTTTTTTTAAATATAAACCATTACATGTTTCGTTGAGAATTTGTCGCTTTTTATTGAAAACTTAACTACTTGGCTAAAGGATGAATTACTTTGTTCACTACCTTTTGATTGTATTATTAAAATCTTTGGCTACTTATGCACATCATGTATAATTACCTTGACGTGGTCGCTTTGTACCCCAGTCGATTTCGGAAATCTGTTTTGGTACTACTTTTTTCGGCGTAGATGGAACGGGCCATTTCGCTAGTTCATCCGTACAAGATTTCCTCTCGTTGTTCGACGAGGGTGTTGGCCTTTCATAAAGATAGAAAACGATAGCAGCTGCATGGCTGCAAACTTCCCCAAGACCAGATACACAAGTGCAATGAGCACTTAAAATAAATCCATTTGGATCTAAGACAATCCATGTTTTTGAATTTTTATCATTCATTCTTTGAGAATTTTTAACCTGTAACAGTTCATATATGTTTTATTTTGCAAATATTGTTTAGATTTATTAGACAAATAAGGAGGTTTTTCTATAACAATGAACATTTCCTAACCTAAAATTTAAAGCATCTGGCAATATGTTCAAAATTGTATGCTACTTTTCAAGTAAACGTTATTATTAAATAAATAAAAAATTTAGTGACACATTGCAAAACAAAATATACTCCAATATAAATGAATCTATGCAGTTAATGATAAATGAACGTGCCAATACTAACCTCACCACGCACTATAAAGTTGTCATCTACCTTCTTGCACTCCACTTTTTCAACAAATCCGGCTTCGTAAAACATAAAAGCCTCTGAGCTTTTATAAGCTTTCAGTTGTTTGCACGTGTAATAACTATGAATTATTGTAAAATACGATACAAGATCGAACTCACTCACTACGGGTACATCACTGATACTTGTGGAAAATTCCTCACTTTTCAGAGCGTAGGGATCTAAATTGTCAATTGCACTTAGTTTATTACAATAACGGACCTTCACTTCACCAGATAAACTCAAAAAGTATTCACTAGACATTTTTCATTTGATGATAAACACAATTCTTTAACTAATAGATAATACACGCGAGGCTATGTATACAATGCAATGTTTTCCCTGGAGTGTTCGGACATTTTGAAATGACGTCACAAGAGGAAATACTCTATCCCACTTGTGCTGTTGAGCGTCATGGTCATAGGAACAGGAGGGCTCTAGCCACATGCTTCAAAGCTTGGGCGCGGGGATTGAATGCCAGTTACAAGGCGGAGTCGGCCATGTTGGTTTGCAAAAGCAAGGGGAGTAAGTGAGAAAAGGAGAACAGTCTGCTCTTTCTCTCGCAATACCAGTTTAGCAATCCAAGATGGTAGACCGCCCCGCTCGTTATTTTGTCACCACTACACATGCTTAGTCCCCTCCTATTTCTATGTCATTTTAAGCATATTTTCAACCGGTGAAGCACAGGTTCGCGACAATAGCGCCTCACGTAGCTGGTTTAGAAGCTAAACCTAAAGTTAGCCTTCTCCTGTCGTCACACTCTCCTTATAATGTCACAAGCTACACGCTGAAGGTGCAGTCCCATGTTGGCAGAAAACGTCGGCGCAAAGCAGAAACTCATAAGAGTGAAAGGGACGGACAGATCTATTTGTCTCTTTTACTCTCATGAGTTTCTGGTTTACACCGACGTTTTCTGATCACATGGGACTGCACCTTGAGTGCTCTTTCACACTATGAGCGCATTCACACGATTGCAGATCAGCAGATTGCATCAGAAAGTTCACGAGAGTGAAAGAGACAGGCTATTTTCCATCCCTTTCACTCTTGTGGACTTTCTGCATGCAATATGCAATCGTGTGAAAGCTCCCTAAGTTAGGAGTGGGACCGTAATGCCCAAATTTGACCTATCTTTCCTGTCAATAATTCTCTGCTCGCTGATTGGACATCAGACGGGATCGTTGTTGCCGTTGATTCGTTGAAACAAAAACCATTAAAAGGAATTTATTTGAAATAAAGAACACTAGATTTAACCTTTCGGCAGTCGCGCTGTTGTAAAAAGTACAAAAGTACCGATTTTTTTTTTGTACAAGTCGCAACTCGAATGCACGGAAGACGTGAGACCGCCATGTATGCCTTCCCCCACTCTTCCCTCATCACTTCACTCCTCAAAAATACCAACATCGATTTTTGGTCTCCAACCCTTAACGTTCAAAAGCAACGCCCTTGACACGACGCATATATGACCTTGTCAAAAAACAATCTTTTTTAGAATTTCACAGTTGTGTGAATAGAGTCTCTGATTTTTGGGCTCCTCAAAAATTCCCACACCCTATTTTGGGCTCCTACCCTTCAAGTTAAAAAGCAACCCCTTAGTACCGGGCAGATGTGACTTTGTCACATCTGCTATCATAGATAGGCATTGGATTTTTTAGATGTAGGGTTGGTTTTTGCAAACAAAAAATCAAGCATTCATGAGCCCAAGGAAAGCCCAACACTACTTTCTATTTTCTTTTTTCCACGTTTGAGTTTTTACTTGGGGGTTGTTTTTTGTACATAGGGTGGTTTTTGATAATTTTTTTTGGTGCATTCGAGAGCCCAATATAAGCCAAAAATTATGATGCAATTTATTTTTTCCAGATTTTATTTTTGACAAGAGGGTGGTTTTTTTGCACATAGGGGCTGGTTTTTTCAATTTTTTCCGTGCATTTGAGAGCCCGAAATAAGCCCAAAATTGTGATCTACTTTGTTTCATCCTAGTTTGAGTTTTTCTATAGGGGTAGTTTTATTTCCGGTAGGGGTTGTTTTTGGAAATTGGTTGTTGGCGCGTTTAGGAGCCCAAAAAAGCCCAAAATTCTTTCTTCTTTGATTTTTAATTTTTTCAAATTTATATGTAGTGGAGGTGCTGGCTTGAGTCAAGCCAGCACTTCCACACCAAATTTGAATTTTCAAAAAAAAGTAGTGGAGCCAAAAAAGCGCCAATACAGCTAAAAAAAACCCAAAAAAGCCCAAAATTCTGATACAAAAAAATTTGGGAATTTCTATTGTGGAGGTGCTAGCTTGATGGACTTCAATAACACGACAAAACATGGATGTTGTAAAAAGTACAATGCGCGAATACTCGTGTGAGCAGAACGGGCGCGATTACCGAAAGGTTAACAGTTAATGGTTCACAATTTATTAACAATGAGTCTTGTCCATTACTGTTTCAACTTCACAAATTGTTAGTTTCGTGGTTAACAAAAATAGCAAATAACTTAATTCACAATCGTTTCTAATTATTTATAACACGGCGTCCAGCTTCACGTTTAAAAAATAAGCTAATTTTGCATTGTTTCTGTATACATTAGTTTCAAATGAATTTCCTAAGTCCAAGCTTCAGCAGAAAAATTCTAAGTCCAAAAGACTTAATTTTACAATATTGAGTGTCGCAGGTTTAGTATTTAATATGCGGTTCGGAGATACAAAATCTGGCGTTTTTCCGTTGTGCGCGCCTTTTTATAAACTATATTTTGGGCGGAGTAATCTCCCACTTTACCTTTTCAGCCAATCAAATCGCTGACGTAATGGAATTTAATAGTGATTTTACCAATTAGAAAGTAGGTCGCATGGCTCCGCCTACTAGATTTAAGACGCAATATGTGACGTGCGCCGAAGAAAGGGGGCTTAGTCTGAAAAGTGAGATATATCAGGGCGAGCGATCGAAATCGACCCGATAGAAGCGACTTTTAGGAGAGAGGGAAGACTCACGAAATCTTCCCTCTCCACTTACCACTCCATTCTCCGCATATAGCGGCGCCGCTCACGGACGGGGTATAGATGAGACGCGGAGGTGTAGTGGTGAGTGGTGGGAGGTGTTTCACGGTTTCGATGGTTTCATTCAAAAGAGCAACTCAAAAACTATCGAAAGGTGTAAAAACCTTTATTTCGATTTTTTTAGAGTAAGCCCCCTTTCTTCGGCGCACGTCACATATGACTCATTCATTGATTGACATTTCTAAACAACTTTGGTCTAAAGTCCAAATTGTGACCGGATGTTTACAATACGATTTCCTGTCAAAAGCTGTGCTAAGGCACGTTCTGGCACTAAAGATAGCTCAATGAGTCATCTTTAGGAATGCTAAGAATCTAACCTATTTCTTATTGCGTAGTAGTATATAAGTATTTCCCTGATATCGAATTAAATCCATAATTCTAATCCTTTCTATTATTTCAGGACAGAGAGAGAGTATTAAATAACGAGTATTTCTTCTAAATTTTTCCTAATCTTTATTTTTAAGTTATAGTTATTAGTTCAACTTTAAATTCTTGTTTGAATTTGAACAAACATCGATCAATCGATATATTGAATCGATACCTCGCTAGTCGATACTAGTTTCCGAGATACACTTCTTGTAACTAAACGTATATATTTTGAGGGCTCTAAGATCCCAAAATCTATATCTCTAAAAAAATCTATGTATCTAAATCTCAATTTAAGTATTAATAAATATCAAGATTTAAGACAGTAAATATAGTAATAGAATAATTTTAATATAACATTAAATTTTATATTATATAAGTAATAAATAAAAGAAATTCGTCCAGAATCACCAGGACTAGTGATTTTAGCTGTATTTATCATTCATTCTGGAATTTCGTTGCCAGATAAGTATTCAATAATGTATATATTATATTCTATAAAATTATTAATTTATAATTACTTTTCTTTGTTTTTAAATTTGTTCAAAACTTCTGTTTAGGGTGTTTGGGTCTCCAGATAACGGTAAACCAAGGAATTAAGCTATAGCACTTTATAGCTCTTTACCAGTAATTCTAGGAGTGTACTTTTTTATAAGGATTACATTAGCAAGGTAAACAACTAATTATATTAAACGGCCATACCAACGGCCATACCACGCTGAAAAACCCAGTTCTCGTCAGATCACTGAAGTTAAGCAGCGTTGGACGCGGTTAGTACTTGGAAGGGTGACCATTCAAGAATACTGACATGAGTGCTGTTGGCACATCGTGGGTGTGGTGAGCCCACACTTGTAGTTATTTATAACTACAAGAAAAACCTAGAAACACTACCCGAATCGGGTAGTGTCACGCCTACCCTGAAAGGGAAATGGTTTAATGGTATATATATATATATATATATATATATATATATACATATGTACATATTCTTTTTTTTTATTTTATATGCACTATTTTTTTTAACCAAGGTGAAGAGTTTTCATTTCGTATTGACGTTTAATAGCTTTTAGATATCTCACCTCTTTTCTTATTTTATCATGAAAAATGTTATATATACTCCATAAGAAAAGAAGTAAGATTTCTAAAACCGACGTTCCGACGAATGTTACTATTTACCTAAGTTGCATATTTTTAGTTTTCATTTTCATTACGATTATCATGCACATCATCTTTTTGTTAAAATCTTAATGCTTGTTCATTTCGACTTTTGAATTATAAACTACTCTCATCGTTTATAGTTATTCAAGAATTGTTTTGATATCAAAATTACTCTTGCAAAAATAATTGTTTATTTCTTAAATTTTTCAGATTTCACAATTCTCAAGTTTAAAATCAATTTGTCATCTTAGTCTTCCATGCATGGATATGAACTGAGTCTCAATTTATCCAAATGGACAATTTTAGTCTTTGTAGGGCTAATCCTTATAAGAGCGTTCCACTCCCTACCTTAAAGTGCTTAGGCTCAGCTTTCCCATCGTAGTATTTCTTATACTTTTCTTTTGCTTTTAGGAGTCTTTCGTGAGCCAGGGAGTGCACATTGTCAAGCCTCAGAAAGTGTTCCTGCAAATGCATCGTATACGTCTTATCAGGCGGATTAGATGAGAAAGCTTGTTGGAAGATTAGCATCTCTACCGTAAACCAGAGTGAATGGAGCAAACCCCGTTGCCTCGTGAACACTTACATTATAGGAAAAAACTGCAAATCTAGTCCAATCATCCCAATCGACTTTTCCTTCGAAACTCCTAAGATACTCAATCACCAATCTTTCTACCAACGATTCTTCTAACGTCTTCCTTCATATTATCCCAATAATATTGAGATCTAAGTGTCCAGTGACATTTCGAGCAACCTTTATGTCCACCAACAGAGGGCTCGTCCACCAACAACAGAAATTCTCTGATTATGTCATCTCTTTCATGAAGTGGTGGAATAACTATTTCACCGGAGCAGACGACAATTAATAATTCAGACCCGACAAAATGCTGTCGAAACCTTTGCTCGATCCAGAGCCAAGAGATCTGATCTAGATCGTTTCCCTTTTTCGAAATCTTAACGCTCTTGACATGAGTCTTCGTTGCATTTTTTAATGCAATAGTTGCACTAGATATGTTATTCAAGAAAAGATGATCATCATGCTTCATAAAAAAGCTTCATGCAACACTGTTCTCACCCTTGTGTTTGTCTTCCATCTCCTGCAAAGCGCACAATTTACTTTGCGTCTTCACGACAGGAGAATTTAGTCTAACGCCTGCACTCCACAACCCACTCAGAGCCGATGACGACGTGGGCACCAAGGGCTTCTGCTTTTTGGGCACCTGAGCTAAACCATTTTGAGCCAATGAAGGTATCTCAACTGGGTCGTTAAGGTCTCCATCAGGCGAAGCCATAAGGCTGTCATCACTGAGATATGAATCTCTCGACTCCGGTTTGGAATCCTTATCTTTCAAAGGGCCACCTAAACTACCGGGGTTAGCGCGTTTCCATCCTTACGAATCTGGACCAAAATGCTGTGGTGTATTGGCGCAGACCGATAATGTGGTCCCGAATAGGCTACACCTAACAGAAGTCGCGAGTCGTTGTGCCTCGGTACTCTGATCCTGGGTGGCGATTTGATAATTCTGAGAGATTGAGTCTGGATTATTCATTTCACTAATCACCTTAATCCCAGTAACGTTACTTTCCACTGCTCTGACATCTAGAGCCTCAAAACAAGCAAACACTCGTTTCATTAACTCTTCTGGGTCAGTCTCGCAATCAGAAGCTGGAAGTTCCACAACCGATATCAGCTTTGCATCAAAGGAATCCAAAGTAGATAATAAAAGTCCCCTATCATCAAGTGGATTTCTCGACAAAGCATCAGCGTTTGAATTCACCTTTCCAGGCTTATACACAATGACGTAATCATACTCACTCAGCTTGATTCGCGATCTAGCCCACCTAGAGACAGGATCCTTAATGGTATGCAGCCAAACTAAGGGCATATGGTCAGTAACGAGGAGGAATTTGTGACCGTATAAGTAAGGCCGGAAATAGTTGACGCAAAAGACAATAGCAAGAAGTCCCTTCTCTATTGCAGAATAATTTATCTCTGTTCCTTGAAGAATTCGTGAGGCAAAAGCGATTGGTAAATCCTGACCAATTTTACCCTGACTGAGGACACCTCCAAGAGCGTAATTGGAAGCGTCTGTCGTCAACACAAACGGTTTTGAAAAGTCTGGATACTGTAACAAAGTTTCGGAACAGACTTTATCACGCAGAATCTCAAAAGCTTCTTATTCTAGAGAAGTCCAACGAAAATTAGAGTTATTTTTCCAAATCTGAGTAAGTGGTTTAACCACTTTGGCAAAATCCGGAATAAATCTCCTATAGTAACCTACAAGTCCCAAGAATTGTTTAACATTCTTCTTTCCTCTTGGAATAGGAAAATTCTATACAGCTTCTACTTTTCGGGGATCTGGTTTTACGCCTCCTTGGGTGATAAAATGTCCCAAGTATACTATTTCTTTCTTCAAGAAATAACACTTTTCAGGGCTCAAAGATAATCCAGATGTTTTTAACCCTTAAAGTTATCCCCTTTCTGTGATAACATAAAGAATAAGGGGGGTCGCTGAAGACCCCAGCAGAAATTTCATTATTGTAACAAGGATTTTAAATATTTTTTCACGAAACTTTTTGTGGATATACTTTTTTATATCCTTTATAAGATAAAACTAGTTTATATATATATATATATATATATATATTTAATTTTAACATATGAAAACAAATTAAAAACTAAACAAAAAATGGAAAAAATGACTCACTAATAAAAAAGGTGGGGTATAAAAGACCCCAGGGATAACTTTAAGGGTTAAACGACCTAAAAGTGCTTTTAATTTTTGACTGTGATCAATAAGGGATGAGGCATAGATAACAATGTCATCCATATAAACAAATAGATCAATTCCTTGTAAACCAGTGAGAACTTGATCCATTACCCTTCGAAAGGTAATTCAAAATAAGCATATGGTGTGGAAAAAGAAGTTTTTTGCTTTGGATGCAGGATCCATGGGTATTTTATGGAAACATGATGCTAAATCCATAACAGAGAAATATTTAGTCCCTCCTAATTGATCTAATATCTTTTTTATTTGCGGTAACGTGTAGGAATCACTAATGATCTTTTCGTTTAGTCCACGATAATCAACCACCATTTTCCATTGTTTTTTTTGCCATTAGAATCTGTTTTTTTGGAAACGACCCAAACAGGAGAATTATATGGGGATACTGATGGTCGAATTATTCCATCCCGGAGGTATTCTTTAGTTTTTTTCATAATTACTTTTTTATGAATGGGTGGGTAACGATAATTTTTTATGTTTACCGATTTATTATCAGAGGTGACAATTTGATGGGTAACAACATTAGTTGGCCCCAATTTGTCATTAGGAAGATGAAATTGTTGGGAATAATAAAAAATTATAGGAAAAAGACTTTTTTTCTCTTCATCATTTAAATCAGAGAAATTTATGATTTTCAAAATTTCAGAAAATCTGGCAGCCTGTTTTCTTTCATAAACAGAAAGTTTGAGATCCTCACAATCAATGTCTGAATATTCTATAAGCTAAACGGGTGGTATTGTTAAATTTACATGCTGATTATTGGAATTTATAAATAAGATTTTAGCAGTTCCGTCTTTATTAAAAACCAAAGACTCACCAGCGAAAATGCCAGGACCACACTGAATTCTACGTACGTAACCTTCTTTTAATTTAATATCTTTTAAGCTAATTGTAACTAATTTCTTTGTTCTTGCAGGTAAACTGATTGTCTTATGGGAGGCAAACGCAAAATCAACATTTCCTATTTGAAGACAGTTATTTTCAAAATTAACAATGGCGTTGTGCTTTTTGAGGAAAGGAATACCAAGAATTCCTTCTTGTGGAATGGGAAATGATTCTGACACAATATCGAAAGAAGCTTCGAGACCGTTTATGATCAATTTGATCTCACCGATAGTGGAAATCATTTCTGGACCTATTCCAACAAAATGAACTATTCGTTTGTTATTTATCCAAACTGCGGGACTCATCGCAGTATCATTGAGCAAATTGACACCAGTATCAATCAAGAAAATCACTTTATCTTTCGAAAAGGAAGAATTATCTAACTCTACCGTCGCATTTGGACCGAATTTGTTGAATTTTCCGAGTGAGAGGACGATCCGCTGGGTTGAGAGGAGTCGTCTGGCCTCTCTTCAGACAACCCGCCCCGTAGTTTAAATGAATCATATTTTATTTTTCCCTAAACTTAGACCGGTCCTTTTCATGTCTTTGTTTAATGTTACAGTCCTCTACAGAATGGTTATTTCGATAACAATAGCTACAACCCATACTCTCTTTGTCCTTTACATTTATTTTAATCTTCGTTGGACAGTTTCGCTTATAATGTCCAAAGTCTTTACAATGATAACATTACACTCAATCTAAATTACGTACAGGCTTAGTATCATCCTCTACTCTCATATGAGCTATTCTCTTTAGTATGTCTTGTCCTATTTTATTCTTAAAATTGGATCCCAAACAGGCAGAAGTAACTGAGTCACAGAGGGATCCATGAACTCTTCCCAAACTTTTCACTTTCTGATCGGCTTTAGCGGCTAATGCAATAGCATCATCTAAAGTGTTAATTTCTTTATCGTGAATGGCCATATAAATGTGAAAGTCTAATCCGCGTAGAAAATTCCCAATCACGATTTCTTTGTATGCTTCACAACGGCCCACACCTCTTGCTCCTGGGGTGTTTTCCATTACTTGAGAAGTAAGTTTATTGAAAATTTGATTAACGCGAGCCTCATATTCTTGAATTGACTCATCCGGTTTCCTTTTAACGTTAGCTAAATTCTGCAAAATTTGACTCACATCTCCTTCCTGAGCGTAAATTCGCTTTAGAGTTTTGAAGATATCATTAAGTACCAAATCGCTTTTATCTTGCATATGATAACGCGCTTCACCGGTAATTTTATTCAAACCATTAGAGTAAAGTAAGGTGCATCGCGGGGATCGGTCATATCAACAACAGCCTTACAATATTTCATGAATAATTTAATTGACATATTCTTCCCTGTAAATTCCGGTATCATATCTCTGACTATTCGCGAAATTTTCTCTGGGCCAGAAATAAGATTTAAAGGTGATAAGGGAACAGAGAGGGAGTCCTGGACCTGAGTCTCATGTCTCTGCAAATTATTCCAACCCTCGCCATTTTGATCCGAACTCAAAGAATTCGTACTATCACTATCAGAAGGATTTTCACTCACTACTATGGCCAACGGCCATACCACGCTGAAAAACCCAGTTCTCGTCAGATCACTGAAGTTAAGCAGCATTGGACGCGGTTAGTACTTGGATGGGTGACCATTCAAGAATACTGACATGAGTGCTGTTGGCACATCGTGGGTGTGGTGAGCCCACACTTGTAGTTATTTATAACTACAAGAAAAACCTAGAAACACTACCCGAATCGGGTAGTGTCACGCCTACCCTGAAAGGGAAATGGTTTAATGGTATATATATGTCGTAGCCCAGTAGCCGACCCAGTCGGTTAGCCGACTCGCTGGCTAGTCGGCTAATAAACGCTGAGTAGCCGACTGTATACCTGCACCTGCTCACGTTGGCCGCTCGTCGCATGACCAGCGGCCAGTCGTCTATTGAACTAGAGCGTTTCAGCCCAGTAGACGACTATGCGAACGATTCATCACATATTTTAAGAATTGAGATTTATCATTTGTTTGCCAGCATGCAATACTTTGTGTAAAAAATAATAAAAAGAGTTCTCACTAGAAATTTTAACCCATTCATAATTTAATTTATATAGAGTTGGGACATGAAGTTTGTTAGTAAGAAAATCTTAAATAAAAATTCTCCGATTCTTAAAAGGGGCAAGGAAAAGTAGAAAAGAATATTGCGTCTTTTTTTCAGTGCTTTTTTATTCAAGACCTGATAAAATTGTTAAATTTATACTGAAAATTCTGTATAGTTCAAAATTGAACTTTAATTCTATTTTTGAGTAGACGAAGTTTAATTTCCTACATTAAAAATGAAGAAATCTTAGTTATTATTATATCATTAGTGTAGACTAGTGTAGACTAATATTATATATTATAATATTGGAATAATGTATCATATACTAATAATAATATAATTGATTTAATAAATATTGATTTGAGTTGATGTTTAATAATATTCTAATAATATATGATATAATATTAATATAATAAATAATTGACTTATTATTTATATTATTATTGATATGAGTTGATGTTTATTAATATTATAATATTATAATTATATAATCTTATAATAATGCATAATATAATAAAATATAATAATATAATAAAATTATCATACAAGTTGCCCTCAAGTAGTCATAACGTTTTAACTACGTTTTGTAGTTGTGCTTTGTCCCACACAGATCGGTTGCTATTTTGTTTATTGTAAAACTCCCGAAACTTCTCCTCAAATTCAACGCGATTTACGATACTTTCGTTCATTTTTAAACTTACACTTTCAAACAGATGATGCTCACTCAACTATAGAACACGTAAGGTGATCTGAAGACACTAATGGCATGCAACATCAACTCAAATTTGGAATTAGTAGGGTGGGAGAAATATATTCTATAGAGCATAAGAGACTGGACTTAGACCGTGCTTTCGCGGTCAGTATAGTCGTCTACTGGGCTGAAACGCTC
This sequence comes from Andricus curvator, assembly GCA_932195095.1. NCBI lineage: Eukaryota > Metazoa > Arthropoda > Insecta > Hymenoptera > Cynipidae > Andricus > Andricus curvator. The sequence continues at coordinate 11,526 of CAKNYM010028687.1, read as the reverse complement.
TAGTTCAATAGACGACTGGCCGCTGGTCATGCGACGGGCGGCCAACGTGAGCAGGTGCAGGTATACAGTCGGCTACTCAGCGTTTATTAGCCGACTAGCCAGCGAGTCGGCTAACCGACTGGGTCGGCTACTGGGCTACGACATATATACTAACCTAGATCGCAATTCTTGAGTTACTATCGCAGGTGGTCCAGCAGGACCATCATCTTTATCTCGCCTAACCTTTTTCGGGGGTGATGCTTCGTCTACACCTTTCGCATTCTTATTTGAACGACGTTTCCTATTCGGATCCATGTTATTACATTTTTAAAGACTTACTTTTTTGACGACAATCTTTCGGTGACAAATAATCCAATTGGTAATGTGCCAATAAAACTCACAACAGTATTGATCTTTAATTTTCACAATTATTCACACGATTCTTCGTTTTTCCAGGAAGATGTTCAGACTTCCTTGACTGTTCTTGATCCTTCAGGAACTTCCTTCGAGTAATTGTTACTGATTCCTCTGGAGTTGGTCCCACGGTGCTGTACCCTTTTCCATTTCGGGCCAGTACAACGTTGCCGTATCCCTTTTCCGTTCTGGGCAGGTAATTCAGGATCAGTTTTTATTTCCCACGTTGAGGTAAGGATTTTTTGTTAACATTTTTTTTTTAATCCTTTCAAGCCTACGGTTATTGTGGAATAGTTTGGTGGTTTCTTTTTAACCGTTAACAACCTTGGTGCAATTGTCGACACCCTATGCTACCGGGAGTAAAACCACCACAAAAGCTTGGTAGAAGATTGGTGCTTTTACTTTTAATGTTTATTGTAATAAATTGTTAATCTTGTTCTGTTGATATTTCAGATTCGAGAGATAGTGCCTTGCGTCAGTGGAGTAATCCCTTTTGTGGTAAGGCAAACGGTCAGTGACCCAGTTTTTGTTCAATTTGTTTTATTTATCCTTTTATGGTGCAACTATCCCACCGCTGTTAACAATTGTAATGCCCAAATTTGACCTAGCTTTCCTGTCAATAATTCTCTGCTCGCTCATTGGACATCAGAACGGGATCGTTGTTGCCGTTGATTCGCTGAAACGAAACCCATTAAAAGGACTTTATTTGAAATAAAGAACACTAGATTTAACAGTTAACGGTTCACAATTTATTAACAACGAGTCTTCTCCATTACTGTTTCAACTTCACAAATTGTTAGTTTCGTGGTCAACAAAAATATCGAATCACTTAATTCACAATCGTTTATAATTACTTATAACGCGGCGTCCCGCTTCACGTTTAACAAATGGTATCAGGCGTTTTTCCGTTGTGCGCGCCTTTTTATAAACTATATTTTGGGCGAAGTAATCTCCAACTTTACCTTTTCAGCCAATCAAATCGCTGTCGGCATGGAATTTAATAGTCATTTTACCAATTAGAAATTAGGTTGCATGGCTCCGCCTATTAGATTTAAGACGCAATATGACTCATTCGTTGATTGACATTTCTAAACAACTTTGGTTCAAAGTCCAAATTGTGACCGGATGTTTACAATACGATTTCCTGTCAAAAGCTGCTCTAAGGCACGTTCTGGTACTAAAAGTAGCTCAATGAGTCATCTTTAGGAATGCTAAGAATCTAACCTATTTCTTATTGCGTACTAGTTTATATGTATTTCCCTGATATCGAATTAAATCCATAATTCTAATTCTTTCTATTATTTCAGGACAGAGAGAGAGAGAGAGTATTAAATAACGAGTATTTCTTCTAAATTTTTCCTAATCTTTCTTTTTAAGTTATAGTTATTAGTTCAGCTTTAAATTATTATTTGAATTCGAACAAACATCGATCAATCGATAGCTCGCTAGTCGATACTAGTTTCCGAGATACACTTCGTGTACTTAGTTAGTTAGTTGTAAGGTAGGCGGGGGGGGGGGGGGGTCCCACCACTGGAGCTCAAGCTATAAAGCCTATTGTGCCATACCCGTGTTTATTCTCAAACAGTACTCCGAATCCGGCCATCATTCGCCACCGAGCGGAGGTCCCTCGAGAGGGCCTGCCTCTACGCAAGGAGAACGCAGACTCATTTTCGAGTCTTCTCAAAATCAGCTTCGACTCCCAAGGTTAGGCCCTCGAAAGAGCCCATTTGAAGCCCTCAGAGGAAAAATGTGATTCAGAGAGTTTTGAGGAAAAACAGTAAAGAAAAAGTTCCGACGAAAAATAGTAACCGAAAAAGTCCAGGGGAAAAAAGGTAAACAGAATCGCAACAAATTCATATCTGCGTGGTACCAAGGGGTTGATTTTTGCCTTTAAGGGTTGGAGCCCTAAAATCAGAGTGGGTATCTTCGAGGAGCCCAAAAATTATAGACTGTATTGATACTTTAAAATTATTGAAAACCTTATATTTTGACACTCATATCTGCGTGGTTCCAAGGGGTTGATCTTTAACGATAAGTGTTGGAGCTCAGAAATCAGCATGGGTATTTTCGAGGAGCCCGAAAATCAAAGTCTCTATACACACTGTCAAATTCTCAAAAAGATTATGTTTTGACAAAGTCATATCTGCGTGGGAGAAAGGGGTTGATTTTTAACGTTAAGGGTTGGAGCTAAAAAATCGGAGTGGGTATTTTCGAGGAGCCCATAAAAAGCCCAAAAATACGTCGGGAATAAATTTGTGAAAAATGCAAATTTTTTGAAGGGGATGATTTTTGAACTTAAGGGTTGTTTCGGGGAAAATTTTTTTGCGGATTCCACAAGCCCTAAAGAAGCCCAAAATTCTGAGCTATGAAAAATCGCAAAATTCGATTGTGGAGGTGCTACCTTAATGGACCTGATCATATTGACGTTCTTGTTCTTTTTTTAAAGTGTTTTTGTGCTCAACTTATAATAGCAGAAGAAACGTTTTTTCTCTGAACTTTTTACATCACATTTTATCCCTCAAAATTGTCTATAACGTTTTTCCTCGGATACTTCCGAGTAACATTCTTACCTCGCTCTTCTGTTTACCTTTTTTCCTCTGGACTTTTTCGGTTACTATTTTTCCTCGGAACTTTTTCTTGACTGTTTTTGCTCAAAACTCTCTGAGTCACATTTTTCCTCTGAGGGCTTCATTTATCCTTTTTTCTGAGGGGACCTACAGTTTAAGGTGGGTACCGAACCACTGAAGCCACGGTAGAAATATATTGAAAAATTTCCATTAGTACCCGGCTCAGGGATCGAACCCCAGACCTCCTGCATGGAAGTCAGATGGTGGACTCGCACGGCAGATGAAAGCAGTGGATAAAAGCAGAAACTTATGAGAGTGAAAGCGACAAATAGATCTATCCGTCTCTTTCACTCTCATGACCTGCTTTCATTCACTGCTTTCATCTGCCATGGGAGTCCGCCATGATGCGCTATCGGCTGAGCCACCGAGGCTTCATTATACTTCGTGTAACTAAACGTATATATTTTGAGCGCTCTAAGACCCCAAAATCTATAAATCGAACGGACCTTTCTTTCTAACATGTGAGATAGAAAACATGGTGCAATCAAAGTTGAAACGATCGTTTCGAAAACTCTCTTTCTATTGTATATGGTCCCAGATAACAAAATGCGACGCATTATGCACGCACGTCCTGCCGATCAACACGCACGAGATGCACTGACCAACGCAGACATATGTGTCATCAATTGAGACGCATATCGGTCGCATGTCGTGCGGGTCACGCGTGCGACGCATATCGCTCGCACGTCGTGATTAGTTATGCTCTAAAAATAATAAATTATGCAATATTAATATTTTTATACGTCCAATAAACCAAAGAGCCCATTTTGTCGGTCATAAACAAAGGTCAATTTTACCAGGCGAAATTCCGAAATATACAAAAATTTGAGACATTTAATCAAATAAATTCTGAATTGGACTTCGAGTTTGCACTTTTTCCAATCAGTTACTAGAGATTTTTCTATCATTAGAAAGAGTATATTGTTTTAGGTTTACAAATTCATACAATTTTTTATGATTAAAAATTGATCTAAAAATCAAAGCGAATTAATTAAGAGGTTTAGAAACAGTTGAACGTATACTAAATTATTTTGCTTTACCATAAAAAAGATAGGTTAGGTTTACTTACTAGTTATAGGTTTATATTTACTATTTTTCGATTGTACTTACCACAAGTCTATTATTTTCGGAATGCCGGATATAAAACACGATAAACACGATAAAACACGATAGTAAAATTCTTCGACAGATGCCAAAAGATGCTGAAAACACTTTTACTGACTTTTACAAAAACCAAGGATGGTCAGGCGTCATCAAGTTGATAGCGTGTGTGAACAGTAGACTGTCGTGTAGAAGGAAAACGAACCTGATGAACGGAGACGGAGATAATATATATTACACAACGCGCCACTGATCCGCGCGTTTTACAATTATTCAAATTCGCACATATACTAATTATGTGAGATTTTGAGTCGGAAATTAAAATGGCTGTGAACATAACTTAAATTTTTAAATGCATATCATTTTTAATATTATTCGATCATTCTTCATAAATATTACAAATTAAAAGTGCAAAGAAAAAATAAATTTCACTTGAAATTTATTTGCGATTAGAATTATTGAAACTTTTTAATTTATACCAATGTATGTAATTTAAAAACAAGTTGAAAAATAAATTCAATTGATTAAGAAATTTTTTAAATATAAGTTAATTTTCACGCATCTTCATGATGACGAAATGCGACTCATAAAGCTCGCAGCATGTGCCCATGTTCCGTGCTAGCGAAATGCGTCTCATAACGCTCGCAGCTAAGTGAACATCATATATTGCTGGCGAGATGCACGCATTTTCGCACGCATTGCATGTGAATCACTAAATGCGGGTGACGTGCGTCGCACGCATTGTTATCTGGGATGGACAGAGAGGGTCCGATGGTTGCCAACGACAAGTCGTACTTGTCGTTTCATTACTATAAGATCCTCTCTGTCTACCATATACGATAGAAAGAGAGCTTTCGAAACCATCATTTCGGTTTCGATCGCGCCTCGTTGTCTATTGTACATGGCAGAAAGAGAGGTCCGTTCGATTTATGGCATCGGAGTCCCACCCCAGGGACGAAAAACGTCCAAGAATTCGTTAGAGCGCTTTCACACGATTGCAATTCAGCAGATAGCATGCGGAAAGTCCACAAGAGTGAAAGAGATGGGAACAGCCTATCTCTTTCACTCTTGTGAACTTTCTGCTTGCAATCTGCTGAACTGCAATCATGTGAAAGCGCTCTTAATGTTTGCCACGAATGGAAATTTGTCAGCAGTATCGTACACATGTGCACTGTCGGTTGCCATGTCAACGATGTCAACACGCGTTGGAAGTTTCGAACTTGTGAAATTTTGAAAATAATAACCTACAATATTTTGTTAACTGAAATTAACTTTATCCCTTACTTACGTACTCGATAAATGGTTATAATAATGTTATTGTAATACTCACACTTTCTAGATCCTTTTCGTATTTTTGATGCCATTTTCCTTCTCGTGTTTAATTCAGGAACGCGATATACACCCAACAAAATAAAAACACAAACGAACATAACCTGCATATGCATAGAGACGTCAAAATATAACATAGGGGAGTGCGTATAACAGATCAGAGATGAGATGGGAGATTGCCGATCCCATACATTCAGTTTCGAGTGATTTTCCGCAGCGCTCCCTCTGCACCTAAGCTTTTGCGAACTAAAATCAAAGCGACCCCAATGCACCTAGCCAGTTTACGAACTAAAATAGACGATAGATATTTTTCCAGCTTGATAATGTCGGTAGAGAAGATCAGAGTGGGTAATTTTAGTTCGTAAACTGGCTAGGTGCATTGGGGGCGCTTTGATTAAAGAATTGTCATAAAAGAATCTGGAAGCAGAGATGAGGTGGAATCTCTGCTGGAAGATTTTAAGGCAATTTTTATCATTTCGCACAATTAAACAAAATTTCAGGAAAAATTCGAATTAATGTAAAAAATAGTTTTGAAACTGTTAAAAAATTTTGAAGGGTTTCAAGAAAATAAATTTTTTCGTAAGATTCCTGGGAAAGCTTTTAATGATTTTTTAATTTTGAAAAATAATTTTTTAAGAAAATTCAAAAATATTTTAAAACATTTCAAAAAATGAGATATATGAAGAATCCCGAAAAAGAGTCTTAATAATTATTTTAGTATATCACGGCCAACAGCCATACCACGCTGAAAAAACCAGTTCTCGTCAGATCACTGAAGTTAAGCAGCGTTGGGCGCGGTTAGCACTTGGATGGGTGACCATTCGAGAAAACTGAGTGCTGTTGGCACATCGTGGGTGTGGTGAACCCACACTTGTAGTTATTTACTACAAGTTAAATTGGTGAAATATAAAACAATGTTATTGAAAATTAGTTGTTTATTTTTTGGTTTAAAATGTAACATTTTTTCTTAATTCGTTGTGTTTTGGTAGAAAATAAACCTTCTTTCTTGAAAATTTATCTTTCGTATCGAAAAATGAACTACTTGGTTAAAAAATCATCTTTTTGATTGAAAATATCTCTATTTTTCGAAAATCCGTTTTTTCTTGGTTGAAACAACAATTTTTTTTAATTTTATGTTTAATATTAATTTATTAATCTATTAATCAATATTTAAATTATTATTTTCAAATATATTATATATGTTTTTTTTTATTATATATAAAATGAAATATAATCTTTTAACAAAAATTTCATTTCACTTTTTCCCGGAAACCGTAAAATCTTCAGAAAAATTTTTCATTTTCCTCAAAAAACATCGTTTCTTGAAATTGGCAAGATTTATTGAAGCACAATTTGATCGAAAATAATTATAACAGAATAAGTTATTCAATATTCTTTTTATACAAAACCTAGAAGACCTGAAAAAGTCACGACATTTAAAAAAAAGTTTTGGAAAAATTGGAAAAATCACGAAATCTTGAAAAAAATGACTGCATTTTTTTATTCAAAAAATTAATTTCAAAGAATATTAATGAAAGTCTTAATAATTATTTTCATACGCTGCAGCGATAAATGGTGGAGATTAAGAATTTGTGTCGAAAATTAGTGTTGTTTTTTGGTTTAAAATTGAAATATATATATTTTTTTAATTCGTTGTTTTTTTAAATTTTATGTTTAATATTTAATATTTATATGTAAATTTTTATTTTTAAATATATTATAAATGTTATTTCTTCTTCTTCTTTATTCATAATGTGTCCCCTAAGGGTTTACATGACTTCCATTTCTTACAACACTTCCTTCTACATGTTTTATAAAATCTTATCCTTACTATTTACAGTTATTTACACCTATTTACAGAAAATCTTATATCTATATCCTTATTTCTATTTTTTGACGATAGCGCAATTTGGGACGTGTTAGCGAACGAGTGAGCGAGCGATCGAAAGCGAGAGTGCAAGCGAGAGAGAGAGAGCGATAACGCAAACGCAACTTAATTTACTTATGCTATTACATAACCATTACTTACAAATCTTTACGCTTCTAATTTAAGCGACTTTCGTTTCCTTTTCCTTTCTCTTCTCTTGTAACTCCATTTTGCCATTTTTTTCCATCCATTCCTTCATTCTTTCTCATTTGCTCCCCTAGCACCCTCTAAATCCTTCATCCACTCTTCCCCCAAACCATCCTCCCCTAGAATCTTCACCACATTCTCTTGCCAGCTTCCTTTATCTTCCATTCCTCTCCTACATCCTTCCCATACATGCTCCCATGTTTCCTCTTCCCATTCACAGATTCTGTACTTCCTGTTCTCTTTCTTATCTCAATACATACCTGCCCTTACCTCGTTTCCCAATCTAAATCTTGCTATTCTGGTCCATCTTTTCTCTCCCCGTCCCTTTTCTAAATACTTTGGTACTCCTTCCTTCTTTATCATCTTATACCATTTATTATATTTTGATTCCTCAATCATCCCCCATCTTTCTATTAATTGTCTTTCCCTATCCTTTTGTTCTACTTCTTCATAGTTGACTCCAGTCTCGTCTTCTATACCTCTATCCTTAAAGAACTCCCTCCTTTCTTCTTCCCATCTCGTTAATTCCATCGCCCTCCCTCTCCTCCCCTCTACCTCCATCAAACACTTTCTCGCTAACTCCCCTCCCTTTCCCTCCTTTAGCTTCGTCTCAAAATTCCAGGCCCTCTTTCCCGCTCTAGTATCTAATTTATCCCTTTGCGCTTCTTCTCTCACCATATATCCCGGTGTCCTCCAGTCTACCCCTAGCGTCCACCTTATATACCTTTCTTGTAAACTCTCAATCTCTTTCCTTTCTTTCCATCCCCATATCTCTGCTCCATAACCTAATACCGGCCATACCAGCGTATCAAATAACCATATTCTCCTTCTCCAATTTTTTTTAAACCTTCTTTTTCCTATTCCCCATATCTGTTTCATTACCCCTGCTGCTTTTTTTATCCTTTCTCTTATATGAGCTCTATGATCTCCATTTGCTTGCAAGTTATATCCCAAATACTTAAACTCTTTCACTTCTTCTAATTTTATTCCCTTCCATCTCCCCGTCCATTCTTTCTTTCTTCCCCCTCCTTTCAGAAACCTCATTATCTTTGTCTTTTCTACATTTAAATTCAACTTTTTTCCATCTAAGTATTTCTCTAATCCTGTAATTAAGCCCGCCATCCCTTCTTCATCCTCTGCCATCAACACTATATCGTCTGCGTATGCCAGTGTATATATCTTTTCGTTCCCTATCCTAACTCCTCCCCACCCTTTTCTCTTCATTTCTTCTTCCAAGTCTGATATTAATATATTAAATAAAAGTGGGCTCAGAGGACACCCTTGCCTTACTCCTCTCACCAACCAGAAACTATCTCCTACTTGCTCTCCTACCTTTACCTTGCTTTTTGTCTCTCTAAAAATTTCCGATACTCTCTTTATTAATCCCTCTCGTATCCCCTTTTTCACCATAACTTTTTCTATCTCGCCTCGGTCTAATAAGTCAAACGCCGCCTTCAAGTCCAAGAATACTGCTACCATTGCCCCTTTCTCCCTTTTAATCCTCTTATTTACTAAATAGTTCAGGACATATATATTGTCCATCACCCCCATCCCTTTTCTAAACCCTGTCTGATTCGGTGGCTCTATCTTTTTCTCCACAACTTCTTTTTTTAACCTCTCCGATAGAACAGTCACATATACTTTATACAGTGTTGGCATTAGTGTCACTCCCCTATAATCATTAACCTCCTCCCCTTTGCCTTTCTTCACTATTGGTATCACTACTCCTTCTTTCCATAACTCTGGCCACCCCTCTCCTCTCCATACTCTATTGCACATTCCTTTAATTCTGTCCCCCCATATTTCCATACTTCATTTGGAATCTCATCTATACCAGGTGCCTTTCCATCTTTCATCATCCCTAATACCTTGTCTATTTCTTCCCTTGTAATGTCCTCCTCCTCATCTGTTTCCCTACCATCTTTTCCCCCTTTCCTAACTTTCCTCTCTACCCCTCCTAGTAATTCCATAAAATATTTTTTCCATTCTACCATCTCAATATCCTGGTTTACTCTTTTCCTTCTTCGTCTCTCTCTATTTACCACCTTCCAAACCTCTTCTTCCGTCCTAGCCTTCTCCGCTTCTTCTTCAAACCTTTTATTTTCCTCCTCTTTTTTTTTATCACACAACTCAGTATACTCCTTCTTTTTTCTCCTATATTCTTCTCCACTACTTGTCCCTTTTCTCCATTTTCTTAATTCCCATTTCACTTCCTTCTTCTTCTGTTTACAATTCTCATCCCATCCACTTCTATCGCCTCCTTCACTAACTTCTTTTTTGCTTGTGCACTCTAATACTCCTTTTATTTCTCCTATAATTATTTCCATTTCCTCGTTTACGTTTCCTTCCCCCATTTTGATATTCCTGACTTTTTCTATAAACTGTTCTTTACCTTCCATTGACCAATCCCCTCTTCCTGCTCTTTTTACTTTTGTTTCCTTTTTACCCTTCTTGATATTACTCATTTCTCCCTCTACTGTCACTATTAAGGGAAAGTGATCCGAATCTACATAATTCCCTACCTCTAGTTTCTTAACCTTCTCTCTTACTTCGTCGTCCACTACCACATAATCAATTACCGTTTCCCTCTTTCCTCCTGAACGTGTATATTCCCCTTCCTCATCCCCCTCTATACTTCCGTTTAGGATAAACCATCCCATCTCCGCTAGGCTCTTTAACAACTTCTTTCCCTCCCCAATCAGTATCTTGTCCTTGGATTTTCTCCCTCGCTCTCCATCCCATTCCCTTCCTCCTCTATCTCCTGTTCTCGCATTAAAGTCTCCTCCTATTATAAGCCTACACTCTTGCTTATTTTCTTCCATCAGTTCCCTCATCTCCTCTGATTTTTCCTGCATATCACCGTTCACATAAACCCCCACTATCTTCCACCTCTCTCCTCCCATATTTATCTCTTCTACTATTAATCCTTCTTTATGTCCTATCAACTCTTTTTTATCCTTCTCTGTTATACATTCGTTACTTACACCCGTCACCATTCCTCCCATTGCTCTGCCTTTTTTATTCTTCCTCTTTGCATTTTGAACCTGCCATCTGTAACCTCTTGGTAATCTTCCCCTTACTCTTTCCCATCCCTTTTCATCTAGCCACGTCTCCATCATTACTACTACATCCCATTGTGTTAAATTTTTCATAAACTCCCTATCCTTTCTTTCTAAGCCTGCTATATTCCAGTAGCATATCTTCCAATCTTCCCTACTTTTGTTTCTCGTCTCTTTTTGTTTCCTACTATTTCTTATTTCTTTATCTCCGTTCCTTTCTCTCCTAGTTTCCCGACTCCTCATTATTTACTATCCGTTCCTTGTCCTCGTCCCAATTCCACCATACACCTTCTATCTGTATTCTCCCATACTTAACCCATGTTCTTCTTCCCTTTTTTCTTTCCTCTTCCGCTATTTTCCTTAACTTATACTGCATGTTCCTTTCTACCCATGTCAAATCATCCTCTATTCTCTCCGAGCTTCCATATAACACCCTCTTCTTTGTCATCACTTCCCTCTTATGTTCCCATTTCTTCAGTTTCACTAGTACCATTCTTTCCCCTCTTCGCTCTTCCCTTCCTACACTTCGCACTTCCTCTATCTCTACCTTAGCATCAATTCTTTTTAGTACTTCTTGCACGCCTTCCATTAGCTCCTTCCCCTCTAATCTTAAACCCTTTATCACTATGTTTCTTTTTCTTTCTTCTCTCTCTTTCTTTTCGAGCCTTTGCTCTATCTTTCTCAACCTTTCCTTCTCCTTATTCCCACTCTCCCCACCTCCAGTCTCACGGTTTGCGCTTTCTATTTTCTTTAATCTGCCTTCCAACTCGTCTACCTTTTTATTAGGCTCTTCCTTCTTTTCTAGTCTTTGCTCCAACGTCTGCATCCTTTTCTCTAGCTTTTCCCTGACTTCTTCCCATTTCCTCATTTCTTTCCTAATTTCGGCCATTTCCTGTCTAATTTCTTTCCTTATTTCCTCTACCCGTTTCTCCTGCTTTTCTTC